>JAOXJP010232743.1:0-10419 GCA_025762735.1 Platanus orientalis | reverse complement strand
GGGTAGTCATGGCCCACCGATAGGTTGCCCCTGCATTCTTAACGCTTAATGGCATTACTTTGTAGAAGAATGTGCCCCAAGGGGTCATGAAAGTAGTCTTCTCATGGTCTTCTATGGAAATCTTGATTTGATTGTAGCCTTAGAACTCATCCATGAAGGACATCATCTCGTGTCCAGCAGTACTGTCTATGAGCACATCAATGTGGGGTAAGGGAAAGTCATCTTTGGGACTAGCTCTGTTTAGGTCTCTATAATCTATGCACATTCGGATCTTGCTGTCCTTCTTGGGTACATGGACGATATTGGCTAAACAGTGGGGATATTGGACAGACAAAAAGAAGTCTGTGTTTAGTTGTTTTTGGATCTCTTCTTTGAGGACTAGGGACCACTCTGGTCTTAGATGCCTAGGCTTTTTCTTGATGGGATGAATGGGTTAGTGGGAAGCTTATGGGTGACAAGGTCTATGTCTAGGCCAGGCATGTTTGCATAAGTCTATGCAAAAATGTCTATGTACTCTCGAAGTAAATTTAATAGGGCATGCCCCAGATCTAAAGTGCTGGGGGTCCCAATTTTTACAACTCTAGGCATGGTTTCTAACCCAAGATTGATCTCTTGAAGGTCGTCTACCGATGGAAGATTCTGGTTCTCTTAGCGCTAAAGGCCTTGATCACCTCTTTTGGCATCAATTCATTATCATTCAATTATTCTTGTTCCTGTTTTGTGAAATAAAGCTTTTAGTATTAATTTTTATGAAAACATATTTTATACCTAAGGAAAGAAACTGGACTTGGAATCAACTCCAAGTTGCCTACATACCTGATATTTGCGTTGATCACAAGCTTAGAAAACTTGTTCACCCGGGATTAAGTCGTGCGTAGTTCTGGCCTCGGGGTGGACCAAATTTACATTTTTGTTGAAAAGTAGCTGAGCTTGAAGTTACTTCTCAGGTTACCTACATACTTGACTTTTAGCATGATTGCTTTTGGAAACATTGGTCTATCAAGATCAAGCCACACGTAGTTCCTTGACTATAAGGGTAAAGAAAAATAAAAGGCTTTTTTTTTAAAAAGTGACTAGGCCTGAAGCTGTGTCTCAAGTTGCCTACATACCCCTTACAAGTGCATTAGTCAAATGCTTCGATAATTCATGAGTCATTAGAGATCAAGTCTAAATAGTTCTTATACAAAAATGGATAAAAGTAAAAGAACTAAAAAGTTTTGACAACGTTAAACAGGAGTATGAAATAATCGGCTCTTCTAGGCCTCTTTCATCAATCAATCCATCACCTGGTCTTGATCTGCTGCTACGGCATCCATGGGTATCTATGTGTCTGACATGACGACCTGGTCAGGGTTGATCTCGTCTAAGTCTAATTCTCCGCTTGCAATCACTGATTAGAGAGCTTATCTTACATCGCCGGGGAGTAAGAGTAGACTTAGAGGAGTTAGGTTGTCTTCCCTTTGTTCTAAGGTGTTGGGGGATGAACATTTCCCAACCTCAGGGATAGACGGCTTGGTGTTGGACATATAGATATTAGGAGCAGCCTCAAGATGATAGGAGTTGATGAATGGGGGTGGAATCATACTAGTTCTAATGTTAAGTATTCTGTGCTGGGCTCTGATGGTTTTGTTTAAGCCGGTGGTATGGTTGGTAGGGTGTTACTAGATTCAAAGAGTTCAAAAGCTGATACAAAGTGCAGTGCGGTATTGTAGTTGATTTTCCTCTTCTTGTTCTTTTTGAACTGATGCTTGAGGAGAAATTTGAAACCTAGACCTGTCTTATACGACACTTTGATGGCCTTAATGGGGTTCTTCCTCCCTTGAGAATGCTTGCCTAGACCTCTGTCTAGGTTAAACTTCATTCGGGCCCATCATATTGAATTTTGGTGGAAGTATCTCAGCCTTCCTCTTCAACTCAGCCACCTCTTGCTCTGTATATATGATCTCAAACTGATATAAGGTGAATGTGTTCGAGGCTTGCATGTTCCGAACTCCCAATATCTTTTGGCCTATCATGTTGGTGACATCTATATCTGCTAGCACTGTAATGACCTCGTCATTAATAATGAATTTGACCTTCTGGTGTAAAGTGGATGGGATGGCACCCGCCTAATGTATCCATGGCCTTCCCAACAACATTGTGAAGAAGGATGGTATGCTTAGTATCTGGAACTGAACTTGGAACGTTCTCCCTTCTATTACTAGGGGAACAAACACTTCTCCTTGGCTATGACTTACTAAGTTTTCGAACGCCCTGATATCACATAGGTTGGGTTTCACATAATCTAAGGGAACTCCTGGTGTGTCCAAAGTATCCTTGGTGCAGATGTTTAAAGCTGATCCATTTTCTACCAAGATAAGTGGAATGAACATGTCAGAATGTCATGCTGTGATGTAGATAGCTCTATTGTGCATGATATCTCCCTCAGGGATTTCATCCTCTGAAAATGTGATGACTCGTGGCATTGATACTCTTGCCACCATATTCTCTAACCTGTCTGGTGTGATCGAGGCATCCATAAAGGACTTTTTGAATATACTCAAAAAAAATTTTCTATGTTGCTCTAATGTGAGCAAGAGGCCCAAGATTAAGACTTGTGCAGGTGTCTTGGATAACTACTCAACCAAGAATAGGTGAGACTTCCGAATAGCTACCTCAAAAACCTCATTCTCTTTCTTTTCTTCTGTTTCTCGAGTTTATCTCTATATTTTTGTCTCTATCTCTTCTTCTACCACCTTTCTTTCCCTTTGCGCTAAGGGTGTAGATATGTGACCGGTTTGGATATTCTGCCAAACCGGGTGATAAAAGCTATGAGCTCTTCCAGCTCGTCATTTGAAAGTTTAGGATCTATAACTTCCCCAACCAGATAGCCCAAGGGGACTCTATTCAGCAAGTACTGGATTTTGGTAGGAGGAGGAATGTTGATGACTTGGTAGGGTGATGAAAGGTCATTGAGTTGGGCATATAATGATGGTGGTGAGATGATATGAGGTGATGAGAAAGGATCATGAGTTGTTGAACCTTCCCCGTATTTGTTGATGTCAGTAGGGCAGAGGGGTGAACTTCCTTTTCTTCTTTTCTTCCCTGGGTGCACCTGGGTACCTAGGCTGGTAGAATTGTTGTGCTTGGGGGATGATATTCATAGCTATAGGATAACTCTAAGCTGGTTGTGGCAGAGATAGAACATGACCACTATTCTGACTGGGCCATGGAACCTTAATGGCATGCACATGGTTAGCTTATGGCTGTGTAGCGGCTGGCTTCTTTGGCACAGTCTTGGAGGAACTGGCTGGGGTAAGTGATGCCTCATGTACCAACCCTACCTTGATTACCAACTCTACCTTGCTGGGTTTGTCAATAACTTTAGTAAAGTTGTTTTGTGATGCAGTCAGGAGCATTAGCTGGTAAGTTAGTCCCAGCATTCTCATGAAGGTTGATATCAAGTCCTCCTTAGACATGGGATGCTTCAAGTTAGAGGTCTTTAATCTCCATCTATATGAAAAATCTCTGATACTCTCTCCTGAGGCCAGTCTCATTCCCTCAACTTCTTCTCTATATGGTAGTAGCTCGAGGTTGAATCTATAATTGTTGATGAATAACTGTGTCAGGGCCCTCCATGTGTTGATGTTGTTCCTTTCTTGGCTTGTCAGCCACTTCCCTGCATTCTTCTCCAAGCTTTAGCCAAACATTTGGACCAGGATCCGCTCATCATGTGCCTACTGGAACATTGCATTACAATACATGTGGAGATGCATCCTGGGGTAGGTAGTACCATCGTACTTCTCGACATTTGGCATTTGGAAGTTCGGTGGTAGCACACCTCCGGGGTGGATACAGAGGTCTTTGAAATCCATGAAAATAGGGAACTGTCCTCCCTTCATAAGTTCTAGCTCTACAGCAAGATTTGCTATCTGTGCACTTGTCTCATCTTTCTTTTTCTCTTTTTTGCTTGCCATTGATGGCCCATATTGTTCCTCAAGATCGAGGGCACCCCGATACTCTGGCTATAGGTATGTAGTTATAGGACAGAGTAGGGTGGTAAGATAAGTGGGACCCTGTATGTAAGCCTGGCTATGCAAGAGAATCTGTACTGCAATATTAGAGGGTGATAGTTCAAATGTTGAACTTTTGCTCTAAGGTCCTCCCTACTTCATGAGATACTCGAACATCAGCTTCTCAAATTTAGAAAGGGAAGGAATTTGAGGCTGCTCATTGTGGCTAGGTTGACTAGGAGATGGTGAAGAAGATAGGGGTGTGGACGAGGATTAACTGGTTTTTGGGATGGAGGTCCAACCTTGCCGGAATATGAAATCTCCTATGAGTCGCTCCACCTCTGATTTGAACCCCTCTAGGAGGGTGCTCTCTAGAGCGGTCTTTGCAAAAGGTGGATTTTCCACGGATGCCTCTGGTATGACAAGAGGTGCAGTGCTCACTGTAGGAGGAGATGTTGACCTATCGCCCATTGCTTTCTTACATTGTGCTTTCTTCTGCTTTTGCAGTCAAGTCTCTAGGGGAGCAATTATAGCTTGCTTAACTTGATTTAGAAAAGAAGAAGTTCATTGTTATTTATTTGTTAGATTCATTTTCCTTGTTATTTATAAATTGATAGCCAAGTTCTTTACAAGTGCATATGCCATACAAGTGAATTCATGTGTCCTTTAATCTTAACCACAAGATTTTGGGAAACAAAAAGCTTTATACATTATATATATATATATATATCGGAAAAGATTACAAAAAAGGGGGGTGCTTGCCCCAATACATCAGAAGATAAGTAAAATCTAGAGATCAGGCACTGTTGGAGGTGATGAAGGTGACACCGGCTCATAACCCAGGGAGAAGATCCGTTCCCTTAGCTCGCGAACCCATGATTTCATCCATTGATCCTAAACAAAAACCATGTCATTGCTACGTCTCATATCATATCCTAAATCTTCATGGAAAGTCCTACTATCATTGAGATCACTTTTCAAGGAGTGAATGAGCTCTACTTGTGTTTCATTCTAATGTTGGGTACACTTATGCGAGACCTTAGCCTCTGTACGTAAAAATATTTAAGCTTTTAGGGTAGCTTTGGTTTAGGCATGTACCACCCATTCCTCAGCTAAATCTAATAATGCTTGCTCATATTCTGCTTGAGTATGAGAAAGTTCTGTATGTGATGAAGATGTAGATTCGGTGCATTATCTCTTGTTCGAAGAGGTAGATGCTGAAGGAGTAATAGGTTATATAGAAGGTCTACGTAAAAGCCATTTCTCATATGCTGGTGTCATAGCCTGTGTCTTTGCCGATACTAGCTGTGGGTGTCCTGAGACACCTATATGTGAGTTATCCCATAGAGCAGCTAAAATGGATCGTGTATGATTGAATGTACGGTGGTTAAGCTTGCATATATTTTCAAAGACTGTGGGGAAGTCGAAGAGTTCTTGTCTGAGTGCTAACTGACGAAGAACACGTATTGGTATATAGGGGTACTTTGGTGTACTCCTGTGATGACCATGTAGGTGCGGTCTTTTATAGCAAGGAGTGGGTAATGTGCCTTGTGCCATATGACTCACCAGGTGATTTGCTCAGGGAGTATGGTAGCTAACAGGCTTTGGTAATCTGCTGTAGTTATCCTATTTGGCAAGGGTCGGCTTCTGATGTGGACCCGAGCTGGAGCTAGATCACGTGGTACTTAAGCTGGGAAAGATGCAAGGACGGGTAGATGTTCCAGCAACCAAGCTTGTAGGAAAGATGGACAACCATATAGTTGACCTTTCGGATGTTGAGCACAATATGAGAGATTTAAGATAGTCTCTAAAATGATCATTGGTGCAAGTGTCTTCTTCTGAAGGTGTTGATCTAAGATGTTAAGCAAAACGCCATGGATATAATGACAGTTATGAGATAGTAGGAGTTGTCCTAAGACAACTAAAGTGAATGCCTTGAACTTACCTAGATTGTTGAAGTCACCGGATTTCTTCCAACCTTTCTCTAGTAAAAGTTTAAAGGAATAGTGAAAATATTCTCCTATGGCTTTCTTGGGTAGGGATGCTTTGGAGATATCTAGTGTGTGAAAGTTCTTCCAATAGCTAGGCTAGTGATCTAGAATTATGGCAATGGTGCCAAAACAATGATCCCAACCTAAAAAGGATTCGAGCTCCTCAATAGTGGGTGTGAGTTCTTGTTCTCTGAAGTGGAAAACCATACACGTTGGATCCCAGAAGGAAATGACTGTTTCTATTAGTGGCCAATCCAAATTGATCTAAACTAGGGCCAGTGTTGCCCCTAGTCGGCTTTGACATTTCTAGATTTCTCGTTCTTCTGGAGGAAGGGCAATTAAGGAATTTATAAACTTTGCAAAGATGGTGGGGTACGTATCTAGTTATACTGATCTGTGAGCCATGTCTGTGAATATAAATATGAAAATAGGGGTTAGAAATATCATTTTATAGTGGAAAATAACATTTTACAGAATTTAAGCTTAACACCAATTTTTTGCTTCAATGCCAGTTTTTAAATTAAATTAAAAATAGGCATTGAGGGGTCAATCAGGCGTTAGGGTTATTTTAAGGAAAAATGCTTAACACCTATTTACTACCTTTATGCCTATTTTTTTAATTCAATTAAAAAAACATGCGTTGGAATCAGTTATGAATTTAAAATGGCCTACGACCATTTTCTGTCTTTATTATTATATTTTTGCACTTTCAGCTAGGAAACAGTGGAGAGGTCCCCACAAACCATTTTTCTTTCATTTCTTTTCTATTTTCACTCAAAGTTTGTGCTTTCTTACGCTTGTTTTTTACGACAATGAGTCAAGTAGGGTCAAGCCATCATCTTCCCCTCCTTTCCACGTAAGAAAAGCCACTGTGGAAGCACCTAGTTGCAGACAAGGTAAGCTTTTTTATTTTACTTTTGAATTTTCTTTTCATTTGATTCATTTGAGTTTAAATTCATTAAGGTAGACTCATGACATCTTCATTTTGATTTTGAATGATTTATAGTAGAATTTTATGCATTTTAGATGGTTTTTGGATTTTTAAACGCCTAAAAATTACCACCCTAAGTTACAGGCGTAATGCCTGTTTTTCATTATTTTTTTTAAATAGGCATTGAGAAAACAGGCGTTGTGTTGGAAATATGGCGTCAGGTTTAAAATCTGGCGTCAAGACAGAAAACTGGCGTTAGGATGGAAAACAGGTGTTAGGCCTGAGAGACAGTTTTGACACTTAAATTTTTTTTTGCTTCTTTTTACATTGTTTTTTGTTCTTTTTGCTTCTAAACATTGTTCTAACTTATTTTTCTTGCAAGCCAAGGAGAAAGTGCAGCGCCATGGATCATGATTTGGGGTTTTGAGATTATGGTCCCGGATGTGCTTAGATGTGTAGGAGCAGGTGAGGGCCATGGGGTTTGGCTGCTTTTTAACCCTCCCTATGGTGCGGGCCAAAAAGGCCTTGCTGATGGCACTGGTGGAGAGATGCTCTCCCATCACTTAAACTTTTCATCTCCCTGTGGGGGGGATTAGGGTGCCCCCAATTGATTTGTATATGATGGCGAGGCTGTTTATGGATGGGACACCCCCATCGAGCTCAGAGGATTTTGACCCTGCTCTAGTGGCTCACTGCCTTAGGCCATAGCCCGTAGCATACTACAAGGGCACCAAGGGTGTCCTTCCCTCATGGTTCATGAACGACTACGTCTGGGCCACGAATGACAGTTTGGATATGGAGAAGGCTCACTCGACATGGGCCTTCCTACTATACATGTTGACTTGTTCAATCATCTGCGGGAAGAGCAACAGAGTCAATTTCTATCTATTGCCAGCTCTAGAGGACTTGAGTTTGGTAGCAACATGGAATTGGGGTAGATCTGCTCTCTGGTGGATGTATCTAAACTTGAGTGAGAATGCTATGGGACAGAGCCCTCATTCCTTTGTAGGCTTATGCTTCCTATGGGAGGTATGCATATTTTGTTATTTCATTCTCTTTTGAATTTGTTGCTTATCTTATCATTGCATTTAATCTGTGCTAGCTTTGTTTCTTTTGTAGGTGTGGTGTTATGAGCAGATCCCTACCTTAGCCCCATGGTGGAGGGGTGAGGACGTATTCTACTTCACGTATGTGGCAAGGTGGAAGGGGACTCTTCCTAAGACCCAAAAGTTGATTTGACTTTCGGGCATGAGCTGGACTTGCTTATAGCTGACCAGGTAAATACACAATGTTAAGTTTGACCTTGCTCATTATTTGTTGTTATTTTTGAAGATCATTTGTTAATGTCTATTATGCTTATGCAGATTAGATGGTGCCCATATGCTCACTGAGCTTTAGAGGTTGGCGATGTTGCTACCTAGGCCTCAGCTTGGAGGTGGTTTCGCCAGAGTGTAGTGCTGGTGGTCCTGGGCGAGGTCACCATGTACCTTGGTGAAAGGTGCTAGAGACAGGTTGGGGGTAGGATGGAGGAGTTCGTAGTCTCGCACTTGCCTCGTTTAGTGATTGAGAGCGAGGGGACGAGTAACCTGGGGGAGGAGGGCACTGAGGCCCCAATATTCCTGGACTGGGCCAGGGATTATTGTGGGTGGTGGGCCACTCAGACCTGTGGGCCTTTGGGAAGGCCCGTGGAGCCTCCGATGAGTGTGTTTGATTTTATTATATTTGAAAACTATGTTTTGCTTTATCTTCTTAATTTCGACAATGTTTGTTTTGATTTTGATAGGTTGAGGCTACCCAACAACCCGGTGAGGGGCCACAACCTCCCGCTCGTCGAGGGAGAAAGAGGAGGGCGCCACCAGTTGAGCCAAATGCTATGGGCATGGTGCTCGAGGTAGTGACCATGACTAGTCTGGGGGGTGAGGTCAGTGGGGTGCCTCTACCCGAGGCAGAGCTGCCAGAGGGTTGGGTGCCCCCTAGGGGTGTGAATCAAGTAGTTTATTTTAGATTTGTTTGGAATTTTTACATGTTTTTCTTTTATTTGAATTAGCATTGTGTACTAATGCACGTTTCGAGGGAGGTATACCTGAGTGCCCTCTACAGACTGGCCAGATGCTTTGCCTTAGAAAGGTAGAGACATTAGGCTCATATGACTGAGGTAGAGGCCATGAAGGCTGCCCACCAAGTTGAGGTTGAGGAGGTAATCATATTACCACTTGTTAGTTATGTTTATGTTCTTCTTAGTTAGCTTTTGAAGATTTTGAAATGTGTCTTTTGCTTTTGCAGCTACGGAGATAGATCTCCATCCTAGAGGACATGGGAGGTGTCAACAGAGACATTGAGATGCCTCATGGTGAGCTTGAGGCTGAGCTCGCAGGGGGAGGTCAGGCTGAGGGAGAGCAGCCCCTAGGAGGGTAGACCGATGAGGAGTAGCCTGAGAGAGAGGAGCTCGTAGGGGAGCCTGAGGTTGGTGGGGAGCAGACTGCAGGAGAGTCTGAGGCTGGTGGAGAGCTTGAGGTATCTATAGAGGTACCTGAGGCACATATGGAGCTGGTCCCTAGTGATGTAGTAGCAAAGGCTCCTCTGTGGGTTGATGACAGTCCTCTTCTGGAGAGACTGAGGCATGGTTACCTTCCCCCTCATACTGATGACAGCGTCTGATATGGAGCTGGCCATTCATACATCCAGAGGAGGGTGAAGCATATGGGTAGGAAGGGGACTATGGACTATGTGGATAGCAGCTTTGAGGGGTGACTGTGGAGTTGGACTCTCTCTTTTGTCTTTTTCATTGATTATTTTTGAGAGCATGTACTTAGACACATTTTTTTGGGATGGGTTATATAGATTAACCCAAGATGACATTGTACAGTTATGAGATTTTTATTTTGTTGACTTTTGAAAGATATTGTAATTCAGATTAGATGTATATATTTCAATCATTTGAGGATGACTTTTACTCATTTTCTTTGCTTTTATGGTTTGATTCAATTGTGGAATGTCTACGCAATTTGTGCTATCTCGTTACATATATTAAGCAAAAGGGGGTGAGAGATATTCAAATTTAGCCAAGAAGGTAAAATCTGGACCTAATTATTTAAAAATTAAATTTGGGCTAATTTTGTAAAGTCAGACATGAATTCCTGGTTCCATTTAATCAATCATGCAAGCAACCAATCAAAATCACGAGAAACAAGCTTAAAGCTAGACCTCAAAGCTATTAAGTGTAGCCTAATAACTCTAACCTAAAAATGACTATATATGCATGCTCTTTTAGATTCTAAAAGATGAAGTGTACCAGTCAAAACACCTCCCTGAAAAGGATTAGATCATAGAGTGGTAACTGGCTTGGGTAACTCGAAATGGTCGCGCTGACAAAAGCAGCAACTGCTCAGACGTTGTTCCCATCCTATGTGGTAATCCAATGTCGGTCTATTGGTAGGTAATGACCTAGATAAGGGCTCATGAGAGTGATGTATTGGTGCAATGTCGTGTCCTAAGACTCATTTTG
>JAOXJP010232742.1:0-10420 GCA_025762735.1 Platanus orientalis | reverse complement strand
ACTTAATTTTTCATTGCAAGTGTGGGCTTGAGAGATTGCCGTCATTGTTAGCACCCAAATTTTGACTCGGGTCATGTGATAGCATAAGGACAGCATAACAACATCTAGGCATCAAAACTCTAAGCACCCTTGGCTTAGGAAGAGCAAGCCTAGACTCTACGAGGTTAGGCATTCCCAAAGAGTTCTTTCCAAATGCTCCAGTCGCAAATGAGCTAGTCAAAACACCCTATTATACCCCAAAATGCACCATCTCAAGACAAACACTAATTTCACTCAAAAGCACCAACAAGAATTTGAGGGTCCACATTTTAAAACCCCATTCATGTCATCAGTAAGTTTTCCACCTCCTGTAAGCCTTTCTCTTGTAAAGCATCACAGATGGAAAAAATTACTATTTTGCTCTTATGCCTTTAAAAGCTCAATACCCACTATTTGTCATCCATATCACTAAATCTCGTCACCTACATAAACCTTCTTGTCATGAAGCATCACAGAAAAAGAATTCACATTTTCACATTTTTCGATCCGTAGGCAAAAAATTATCATTTTACCCTTTTCACTTAGGGAATCTACGCCTAGACCCTTAAAGGATCCCCGGAGCCTCTCTCGTGGTCCAAATGGTGTAATTTTAGATCCTATACATCCCTAAGTCTCTTTGCTTTAGGGAACTCATCATAGATCAGACATTGCTCGAGAACGACAACAACCAATTTCCTAATTCATGATAACCCTGACTGAGAAATGACCCTTGTAAAAGCTCTCAGAGATTCAGTTGCCATGTCTCGGCCTCGACCTTAGCTTCAAATCTCTGGGTCTGAGAAGAGAGTTTCAAAGTCTTAAACCTCTGAGAAATCCCAAATCTTCCTTAAATGTTAGAAAGTTATTTTCTCACTTTTTGCTCTCATGGAGCCAGAACATTCTCTAGACCTCCAAATCAGGATCAGTCGATGTCCATTTCTTTAGAATCACGAGACATTCAAAAATTTATCTAGGGAGCAGGAACTTTTATAAAATCTATCTGCCAAGATTTCCTTAAATACTCCAAAAAATGCGACAAATTAGGTCTAAACATCAAGTGCTCGATTAACTCCTAGGAGCACATTTGAAATCAGAAATTCAGATAGTCAATGGCCACACCACTATAAATTCAAAGCCTCAAGACTATCAGATCCACACTAATTTATAGAAAATCCATGGCACAAGCAGTCATTTATGCCTAAACCCAAAAAAATATGTTTTGTCTGTATTTAGCACACATAATGCTCTTAAAAGTTCTCTTGGATCCAGAATGCAACAAGGTCAAAGCTATTTTATCAATTTCACCCTTGTCATCAATAAAGCATTTCATAAACCCCTGGTTCAGGAAATGTCTGGTCATTCAATTTCACCTGGCTTCAGGTAGCTATAGAAACCTAATTTGTTTAAGCGACTTCGCCCGGAAATCCAACAACCAATCTGTCAACTCTTGTAGCTCCAAGACTCCCCGAACTTCAAATCCCTCGGATACGGCATGAGGAGACATTTTACAAGAAAACCAATAGCATTCCCTATCTAATTCTGTCAAATCACTCAAAAAATGGTTTTTGACCTAATTTCTTAGTTGGGTACCGTAATCTCACGTAGTCAGAAGTTGTGAATCACCTGGACCTAGGGTCATCTATCCCTGGGTGACTCTCGAATCAATTTTAACATCTTTCCCTTACAAAATGCATCTGAGAGCTTTTCAGGCTAAAAAAACCTTGATTTCACCCCTTTACACTTTTTATAATTTGGTTCTAACTGGACCAGTGCGATTGGAGCATCTATAACCTCTAAAATTGACACTAACTAGGTCTACTTCCGAGCTCGAGAGCTCACAAGGAGTGATGATAGAGAGAGGGTATGAAAGAGTCAAAAAGCAACCCTAGTCATCAAATCTAGATATTTTGCATTAAATGCATTCTTATCCTTAAGCCATTTTTAGCAACCCTTGGATTGGAATCTTCCCATTCTCTCTCTCACTCACCACCCTTGGATTAATAGGTTGAATTTTAAATCTCTATAGAACCCCTCACAACCCCCCATTTGGCATCTCATGCCACACCCTTAAAGATTACAACCAATGGGGTTGTCCCAAAAGGCATCTCCCATGCTCCCCTTCCACCTCATCAATCCATGCCAATAAACACTAATTGACCTCAACCCTATAACTCATTTTAGCCAAGCACATCCCCACCCTCCACCTCATTTTAGTTGAATTAATCCTAACCCTCCACCTAACAAAACCAAGATTGAATCCTAGCCCTCCACCTAGTTTAGGATAGACGTCATTGTAGCCCTCCTCTTACCAAACCCCTAACTCAATCTAAGCCCTCCATTACACTAATTTAGGGCTATAAATAGCCCCAAATTTGTGCAAGGATGGGTTGGCAAGAAGAAAGCCTAATTGCTAAGAGAAAAAAAGGAAGAAAAAGAGGAAAATTGTAAAAGCTTCTCAACCCTAGGCAAGGTAAGCCTAAACCCAAGTTTAAATTCATCTCCCCCCTTCAATATATTTCAATTAGCTTGTTGTTATGTTGTCTAATTCATGCTAGAGACCTGCTCTAACTCAGGTACATGGTAGAGGCTTAACAACCTCTACTTGCCCTTATTTTTTAATGATTTTCTTGCTGAATTTATTGTGATTTTTGTAGAGGGCTTTTTTAGCCCAAATTTGACTATGTTAGATTAGACATATACATACTAGATTTACTTTCATGAATTTAGGAGTTGTGGAATGTCTCGAGATGGCCTCCCAAATAGACCCCAAAACCTGGGTCTTTTGAAACCTAATTTTAGTGAATATTTATTGATTTTTGTTTGAATTTTATATACACGATTTGATGCTCAAATTTTTATATGATAATTATGCATATATCCCCTGCTAGCATGCTTAATTGTAGAATTTTGACAAAACCCTAAGGGTTCCAAAATCGAGAAATCTAGTTGCTGGATTTTTTCCTAGTAACTAACGCCCGATTTTTAAGTGAATTAAAAATCAAGCATTGAACAAATAAGTGTCAGGAGAAAAATTAGGCATTGAGATCTAGGATCCACCCCAGGGAGCCCTGATTCTTCTCTAACCCTATCTCAAGGCATTTCTAACCTCTAAGAGTCACCCCTGTGCATATGCACCTCTGTGGGCCCTTATTTCTACCCCAACGCCTAAATTTAATTTCAGGCGTTTGATGGAAATTCAGGCATTTGAGTGATTTTCAGGTGTTAAGCCTGAGCTTAAAAACCATGTTTTTCAAAAACTATCTAAGTATAAGTCCATCCTAGGGTTAGTATAAAGACCCTGGAGAAACCCCACCCCTATAGGCCCCACTTTAATGGCCCAAAAACCTAAGTTGGTTGCTAGTTTAACACCCAGCACCTAAATTTTTCTTGAATTAAAATCATGCGTTGAAAATTCAAGCGTTAGGCCTGTAACAGATGATCATATGACCTACTTTGGGAGATCATATCTCCAAGTGGCCTACATCCAGGACCCGGAAACTTTCCTCAACCCAAACCATGGGTCCCACAGTGTTGGGACCCACCAAACCTTCCCAAAAGACTACACCAAGGTGCTGATCTAATTAGCTTTCCCAATGCCTAATTTTCACCTTGAATTAAAATTCAGGCGTTGAGATAAAAAATAAGCATTAAGCCTAAAAGACAGAAAAAAATAATTCCTCCCCATTGCTTTCCCTTCCATTAGGGTTAACACTTAACCCTAAGGAACCAACCAGTAAGCCAGTTAGAGGGGTTTAACAGCCCTCTAAAGACCTAACCCATGGGGGGTCTCCTGCAATTAGAATATGACAAATTAAGAAACAGTTTCTGAACTGTTCATAAGCCAATGCCTGATTTTCACCCTGAATTAAAATTCAAGCATTGAGAGTAAAAACAGGCGTTAAGCCTGAGAAATATTCAGTAAACTTCTAATTCAACATTAACAGAGCATGGACATTGACATATAACTAAAACTTGTATGAATGGGAGAAGCCGCCCTAAAAAGGCAGGTATTTGGGGTGCCTAACACCTTCCCCAAATGTAACCAAACAACTTACCATAAATCTCAAGAATACAGACTAGTGATAAAAGTTAAACCCTAGACCTTTGGGTCAAGACTTCCCCTCTTCCCCAAAGAAGAGAACCGATGTCCAACTCCATCGGTTAAACCCGAGTTGGTGGTGACTCCAAAGCAAAGCACCAACCTGCAAACCCGAAGTGGGGTTGGCACCCAGCAAGCCGAAGTGGGTGCCCTAATGTCAACACTGCCAGTGGATCACATCAATAGGCAAAGGGATACCAATTATCTAGTCATTTTAGGTACCTTGTTGTTAGGTCACATCAATAGCGAAGTGACACTAGTTGTCCAATCATTTTAGGTATCCTACTATTGGGTTAGATAATAGGCAAAGTGACACCAATTGTCTAATCATTTCAACTATCCTGCCACTAGGTCATATCAATAAGCAAAAGGACACAAGTTGTCCAATCATTTTAAGTACGCTACCACTGGGTCACATCAATAGGTGAAGGAACACCAATTGTCTAGTCATTTCAGGTACCCTACCATCGCGTCATGTTAATAGGCGAAGGGACACCAATTGTCCAGTCATTTCAGGTACCCTGCTACCAGGTTACATCAATAAGCGAAGGGTTACCATTTATCTAGTCATCTTAAGTACCTAATCACCATATCATATCAATAGGTGAAGATAGCCGCAGTGCCCATGACTATCAAGTACCCAATCACCAGGTCACATCAATACGTAAAGATAGTCATAGTGTCCTAGTCTTTATGACTTTCAGGTACCCAATCATCGGGTCACATCAATAGGCGAATGCAGTCCTAGTGGCTCAATACATGGTTTGATATTTATCAGAGACCCAATATGGGGTTTTGACTTGCATTTGGATTTGGTATTTGTTGGAGGCCGACATGGGTCATTTTGCATTTAGTTTCGATTTGGTAGGGACCTATTTTGGTTTATTTACTTTTGGTTTCAGTATTGGATAAAGACCCTCATGGATTAACACATGTTATGTAGCATTTATCTTATATATATATAGCACATGACACATAGCATGTAGCATATAGTACATGCATGATTCGGTTTGATTTGTTTGGACTATCTCTTAATTAGTTTGAAGCATTAGTATACTTGATTTATAGTAGGGATATATGCAAAGCATAGTTGATGCACTTGCATATGCACCTTGATTTCCTTACTCTACTTTGGATCACCTTGTCTACTATTATATTTGTTTTTTCTCTTTTGTGTTGTATAAATTGAGTACCCTTTCGCTAAACCCGTTAAGCTTATCCTAATGGACACCACCTTACAGATGGAGAAATGAAGAGCAAAGTGTTTTAGGAGCCCCTTAGGTGTTCTGGCCTGATGATATATCATTTTGTTTATGTTATTAATTGAATATCTGACTTGAGATATGTTGCATTCAATTTACTTGGGATTTGTATTATTGGCTCGTGTTAGTCTCTATTTGGACATGGAGTTATATTTACTTCAAAGTTAATATAGACTTGATTATGATTTAATTTCACTGCATTTGACATGGTAAAAGGTAAATGGATGAGAAATTTGATGCTTTAGATGGATATAAATGGTTTATACCCACATTATTAGTATTATTATGTTGCAATATGTATATGGATAAATGGACTCAAATGGATAAAAAGAAAAAATATTAATTTAAATGGAAAGTGATAAGAGGAACACTTGTCACACTTCGAAAATGAGATCTCCCCACCATGATATACAGGTTTAGGGTGTGTCATCCAGTGTCATGGATCCGGATTTGAGCTCGAACCATGGCCCAGAGATTTGGGTCGCGACACAAAGTGTATATAAGAACGTAAATGAAAAGGCCATTGTTCATTTTGGTCCTTTATGTTGGTTATGTTCTACACATTAGGAATGATGTAGAAATGATTAAGCTATACAATCAGTATAGTAAATAGGTTTCAAAGTAATATCTATGATGAGATAACTAGAGAGTTGTGAATCATATGCTAAAATATAAGATAAGGGCTAATGATTATATTTTAGTTTATAAAAGTGTGGATAAATCAATTGTTGGATAATGTCTAGTTATACTGTGGGAGGAAGCTTGTCAGTTGTAGGAATGTGACGCTGTATTATATTGCAAACTCTACAACATGGGAAAAATATGATGTAACTTAAGAAGTGATAAAAGAGAGGTTTAAGTTACATCAATTCCATAGAACTTGGTTTAATTCCCTTTGATTAGTCACTAATGATGAAGTGATGTGAAATTGGTTTCACCAATATTACTTTCTCAAATAATCTTGTAGACCTATAACTAAAGTGTCGCAAAAGGCATTGGATGCACACATGAACTAAATGGGTATCATGTCAATTAATGATTCACTTTAAGGATACGTGGGAGATTCTTGGAAATATGTGTCATGACAAAGCCATTCACATAAAATATAAGAAAATATGTTTGTTTGTTGAATTAATAAAGAACTTTTTATTATATCATTGCATTTGATTATTTCTTAAATGGGTAATTATTTGATCTCATCAGATGAGATAAGCGATCTTCAAGTAACAAAATAGAATGTTAAACACATTAGAACATGTGGAGAGATCTGATAATCCAATTCTTGGAGATTTAAAAATTTACAGTTATGGGTGTTGCTAGAGACATCACTTATAAGGTTACTATATGTAGAGTTGTCATGTAATGGAGTGATGTAATCTCAATCACTGGAGTGATACTTTAAGCTTGCTTGCGGGTGCATTATATAAGTGCATTAAATGAATCCATTATGAACATACATGGTAAAACATCACTAATAGGATAGTGTTCTTCATATTTATAGACTTGTCTTTAAACCTAAGTGGTTTTTATTTCCTTAAGTTGTCTTGTTCATTATTTTGAGCTAGCAACCAATGATGCCTAATTCAAGGCTATATCATGGGTAGTTTGGATAGCCTACATGATACTTGAGCATAGGAAAATTCCCAACAAGGAATTCACTACCCTTAAGTAGGATATATATTTAGTTTAGGAAATATATGATTTGATTGGATAAGAAAATCTAATACCAGTGGTTTTGATAAAATTTGTCAAATAATTTTAAAATTAATTTATTATGTAAATAAATTTATTTTATCAAATATTTTATCAAATTAATGTTTTAGAAGTCTAATCAATTCATTAAGTTTCTAAATATCATGTTCTAACAACCAAAAGGGTTATACAGTTATTATTTTTTCATCCTGAGGTCATTAAAGTATATTGTGTAATGGAATAACATATTTGTGAAATATTTGTCATAAAATGTTTCATTAATAATTTCTTATCTTTGGGGGGTCAATTGTAATTAGTAATGTGCTACTTTATAATTAATAAAAGATAAAGTATTCTTAATGTAGTTTGACTTAATTAAGGATATTGGGCTCCACAACCTAAGGATGAGAATCTTATAAGGATCCGCACCTCCTAAGGTTACTTTGGCTTTTCAAAAACTTTATGAATAGAGTTACTCACGTTTAGGATGGGTCCTGCTACTTTTCTGAACCCATGAGAAGCACAGAAAACTCTAAAATAGGTGTGAAGACTTTGGAGACTGGGTGAAATCATCATCTTGTATTTGGATTAGTCATTGAGGTATTCTTCTTAATCTTTCTTGATTTTAATATTTGTTTATAATTTAGATTTTGCGTAGAAATTAATCAATTTTTTTAAAGAATCAAAACAACACAAAGTTGCTGGGAAAATCTTATTTTTATGGATTGATATCCTTTTTTATCTTTTACTTACCATAGTAGTCCATGGTGTGAAATTATTGCTTACTTAATTCTTATATAGCTAGGTGTCAAAGCGGTGTTCACTTCCATGGATGTAGTTCATAGTTTTGAGAACTGGTGCGGTCAGTTTGACCCGATTTAACCAGAACTAGCCACCTATTCGGTTCCATACACATTGAAAACTATAATAGTTAAAAATTTGTATAAAACATGCTGGTTATTGAAAACCGCCAATTTTTTCGGTTTTTGCAACCCAAGTTTCTTTAACTAACCGGTTTTAACATTTTTTTAAAGGTATATTTCTTTGTGTTTTGGTAACAAAAGGTGTATTTCGAAACATGTAAATCCAACTTCCCCAATTCTATCATACTTCTATCTTTGTTTCCCTTCCTAAATTAAATGCTTCTCTATTTGTCTCCTTTCCAACTCAATTGTTTCTATTCCTATTCACACTCTTCATTTCTCCACTTATCAATTCAAATGTCAAAAACGAACGTAGTTTTTTTAGAAATAATATTAATGAAGATAGCATATAAAATTAATAAAAAATAAAAATAAAAAATAAGATTAATAAATAGAAAAAAAGCTTTACCAAAAAAAGGAATAAATAAGAAAATTAACTTTACCAAAACATATATTAAAAAAGTAATATTTTATATACTCTCTTATTTTTTATATTTTATTATATTCCTTTATGTTTATATAAACCATGGTCTAACCCTACAAACCAACGGTTGAACTTGGTTGGACCTGAACCACAGTCCAACCTTGCTTATTTCTCATTGCACCTAGGTAATGAGACAAAATGTCATTTCCAGGTAATATTACAGTATAAATTAAGTTGAAATAACAAAGTTTTAAGGTTCATGTTTAAGCGATTTGACTAAGGTTTTATCCATTTGTCAACTTGATGTAATCCTCCTCTTTTATCCATGCTTGGGACCAATAATCCGAAAGACATGGGCAAAGTTTTTGGATAGTAGAAAAAGGTTTGTTATTTAAATATATCCCTTGACACTCCAAATAAAATTTCTACATTATGTAGTTCACCAAATTAGGTTGACGTGCCACTTAAGTTACGTCATCAAAGAGGCACTCTATTGATTGGCTGCCTAATTAATTATTACATAGATTTTATTATTATTATTATGATTATTATTTTGAGGAGGGGGCTGTAAGAGATCACGGTGGATTGCTCATAGAACAAGAGTATGAACATGACCTTTTCATCAATTTGTAGGTATGCCCAACATTTTGGATCTTTTGGATTGATGACCAAGAATGCATTAAAA
The DNA here is from genome assembly GCA_025762735.1 of Platanus orientalis. NCBI lineage: Eukaryota > Viridiplantae > Streptophyta > Magnoliopsida > Proteales > Platanaceae > Platanus > Platanus orientalis. Next base: position 1,317 of record JAOXJP010232742.1, on the reverse strand, counting down.
GGCAAAAAGAGATGGTGATAAAGGTAGGGTTATCAATCAGGCTGGGTTTAACCGGGCCGAGCTTTGCCCGAACTCAACCCATTTTAAAACAATGGGTTTTAGGTTGAGTTCAGGTTGCCCGAATTAAAACTATTTTCTTAATTTATGGGCTGATTTTAGGCTCATAATTACCCCTAAATGCATATTATTATATGACATTTTTTGAACAGTTGACACTTGAACTATGTAATGATAGTAAATTTAAAATATATATGGATCCAAAAAGAATAAAAATAAATAAATATATACCTAATATCAGCATATAAATAGAATTATTATTAGCCGACTAGTTTGGGTTGGGCGGGCCTCAAGCTGAACTTGAACACAACTAAACTTAGCCCAAATAAAACTTTGGACCCAAAAGTTGGGCTCAAACCCTGCCCAGTCCAAAATTAGGTAGGCCCAGCCCAACCTTTTTAGGCCTAATATGTTGGGCTTTGGGACAGCCCGACCCAATTGACAGCCTTAGATAAAAGTGGAGTGACCTATCTACCAAGGCCCTAGTTGCCTTGAATTGTGGTTGCCTTGAATTGCATAGAAAATAATAGAAAAGAAAAGGAAAAGAAATTATATAAGAAAAGAAAAGAAAAAATCTGTAATTTTCGATCATTTTCTATGGTTATTTAGTTGTCAATAAAAGATAAGAAAACCTCTATTTTACAGTTTTCATGTGTAAGGGAGGATTTTCAGGCAAGAGTTGTGTGGAAATAAAATGGTAACAAACAAGAAACAAGTTAGGTACATGAGCAAATGTTGGAAATTAAAGATTTCTCCTTCTTGACAACTTAGACAGCTTGAAAATGATTCTCTTAATAAAATTTTGTCAAGAATCACAAGAAAACTAGCAAAAACCGGACACAGGGTATAAAGTTGTTTTTAAAGAAAGGAAAAGAAAAGCGAAGGGATGTGGGCTCCATGCACCTTAGTGGGATTTCTTTGAGGATGATTTGAATTGATGACAAAAAGTATCTTAGAAATGCAAAAGAAGACGTCTCTAACGAGTTAAAAGAAAAGCAATGTGAATCATATTAAAGGATGTAAGTGGGATTGCCTTGATTACCATTCTATAAATCGTTAGTTAATTCTGTAATTTGAACGTTAATTTATGCGTGAAACATTAAAGATGGGCCCTTTGTTTCTTTTCCTTTGTTTTCAGAATTGATATATTTTAAGTTTTTGTTTTAATGATTCTAAGCCAATGTCACTGTTAAATAGTCTGTTTAAATTTAAAAAAAAAAAAAAAACTAAAAATAAGTTAGAAAAGCGAAATGATCAGCT
>JAOXJP010232741.1:0-10420 GCA_025762735.1 Platanus orientalis | reverse complement strand
ATAGTGGGGGGTGGAAACACCTATATCTAGAAGAAAGAGAAAAAAAGATACTTGAGGCTTCCAATTTGTTATAATTTCCTAAGAACTCCAAGGAAAAGAAAACCAAGGACTTCAGTCCTATAAATTTGTGATAAAGAAATCCCATGATCAAACCATAGGATTTGAGATCTTAGATCTGATGAATGAAAAAGAGTTTAATTACCTGAATCCATGTTTGTTCCAAAAGAGAAAGTATGCTGTGAGTTATGATACATCCTGGGTACCATTTGATGCAATGGTATATTCCACTTGTTTATGTGTCTCCTTTTGTATCTACTAATTCAAATGAATTGATTGTGATTCCAAATTTATAATTCAATTTTTTTTTTTTAGTTTTCTCTGGCTAAGTAAGATAACATGATTTTAAATCAGATTAATGTGTCTGCCTTCCTGTTTGGTCACTTGGAAGAAGTAATGTGGCTGCCAGAAAGAAGAGATAAGCCAGCAAATGGCTTGATAAAAGAGTTCATCAAGCAATGGTATGACAAGAAGTCCTTCTATTAATGGCTTTCAAGAAACATCTTTGTCTACCATAAGACCGTTAGAAAGTCTTATGTGATTTAGGTTTCTTTTATCAAACAAAAAAAAGGAAAACCTAGGGGATGCTGACGTTATCCTGAGAAGGTTCTTAGAAGAGGCACCTACATTAGTTTATACTAGCATAATGCTGATGAAGAATCGTACCATCATAAAGCTGATAACAATGAGTATACCAGTGCAAAGCTGATGAAGTAATGAGAACTAGCATTAAGCTAATGAAAGTGTGTTAACCAGCATGAGGTTCATGAATAGTAAGAGTTTTCTTGTATCATAAAACAAATAAATACTCACATTTTATGGATTTTGTGGGTTGCTTAAGTATGTCATGGACTGCACTAGGCTGGAGATTGTCTTTGCAGTAGGAATGCTGAGTGGATGCATAGGAGATCTAGATGAAATTCAATGGAATTCATTCTTTACAGTTTTAATATATTTGAAAGATACTATGAATTATGGAAGGTATGAATGGCTGCCTGAATTGCATTTAGTCATTTTTAAATGTATGGCTGCCTGAATTGAAGGTGTAATCTTCCATAAATTCAAAAAAAAATGTTTTGACCCATTTGTCATGGAATCAAAGTCTATTACCCTCTTTTCTCTAGGAGAGGAACCTAAATGATTGAGAAACATATTGATATGTAGTAAGCTGGCAATAACCATTCATAAGTATTTCAGGTTTATATAAATGAAGCACAATTGTTTGATGGGGGTGTCTAGGCTATAAGCCTGAAGAACATTCTAGTTTGAGGCCTGTAAACTAATGGTAGGCTGTACAGATTGTAAGGCCAAAGCATATATGGCTGACTCAATATACAATAAAGGCCTAGTAAAGGAGTTACCTCATTACGCCGAGGGAGTGGAATTTTTAAAGGCTGAAAGTTATATTTAGTGGACACCCAACCTAGCTGTTAAAGGTTCAATGTGCAAACAAGCCATGTATTTAGTAGATACAGTTTCATTTGTCTCAGGTTCAATGGGCAAACGAGCCAAGTATTAACTGTCATGAAATCACAAAGTTAATTCTTTATTGTTTGAACTGAAGATACCCTTTTCAGGTTTCTTATTTCCATTTTTATTCCCTTACAGAGTCATTGAAGAGGATATAGGAGCTGATTGTTCTGCAACTGAACTTTGTGACAGCTTTTCTCAAAATTTCCCTAATCTGAACTAGGAGTAATAAGTTATCCTTGTTAAGAATCTAAATGTGTGCTTACTCAAATGGAGGATTTAGGCATGCAAAGAAATTCAAAATTATGAAATTGATTAACCTTCTTTTTATATATGAAGGTTGAAACTCCTAATGGTAACCTAGCTACTCTCACATGCTCGTGAGCATAACAAATAATTTGGTAGAGTTCTCTCACCCTGGTGAAAATGAGTAATTTCCTGTCGTAATTGATATACTTGTGCAATATTTCTTGATGGGGGAGAATACCGATACACTATCATTTCTAATCTGTGAGTAAGTCTGAGCTGCACAATCCCAAATTTTCTTTACAGTAAGGAGAAATTAGAATCTTGTAGTAATATGTGGCTACATGGAATGTAATAACCAAGACAGCAATAAGATTTTTTTGACTCCCATCTTTCATACCCAACATCAGTTTTTTTTAGTTCCATAGTATGGCCATTTATATATAGCCCAATTTTCCTCACCCCTTAGTATACATCTTTGCAGGTTGTGACCATTCCAAATATTTATATTATTTATATTTTTCAAATCTGACTTTACTGTGGTAATTTGTAAACCCAGTTTTTCCATCAGAATATTAAATGAATTAGATGTCCCAGGGTCAAGAGAAGTAACATCTGAAGTTCTGAACTAGTATTGGTCGACATGTTGACTCCTTTTCTACATAAACAATAACTTTTGTAGGATCCAACACCTCTCCAAGCATTAAGGAGGGCAGGGAGACGCAACCATCTTTTGACAGATTTAAACAACTAGGGTCTAAATTTTGAAGAAAAACAGATTTCCTAAGCTTTTTGACACCTTGTAATGTGGTGTTATGAGGATGTTCGCCACAAAGTAGTCCTACTAAAACTTTAATTGATCATTACCGATCAATTTCTAGCAACCTCCAAGAGCTACACAGCCGAATAACCTCAAAAAGCAAGGGGGTGATGACATAAAGTGAAAAACCATTACTTCAACAATGTTTAGCATACTCACACATTTCAACAACGAAAATCAGCCATAGACAAGGTAAGAGAACAATGTGGGAAAGACTTGTTTTAACATTGGAAAGGATGGGTGACCAAATCTATAATGCCACTGAGATAGCTGAGCTCTTTGGGCAGTGAGATGATCATATTCGGATGATGATAACTTCTGAACTAATGTGGCAGTATGTAGGGGACTATCAAGGATATAGAGTCCCTGTTCCTCATGGCTTCTACCAATTGCCCTATTCGTCTCCAAGTCCTGAAAGATGCAATGAGATGGAAAGAAAATAACACTGCAGATCAAAATTTTGGTGAGATGACCTACAGATAAAAAGTTCAGTGGAAAGTTTTTTTTTGGATAATTAAGTTCAATGGAAAGTTTGGAACATGGAGTACAAGAAACAGAGGCATAGAAGGAGAGAAAAAAAAAAAAAAAACCTTTACCAGCATTTGTAGAGAAAGACGCATCTTCTACTCTGTCTTTCCCAGATCATACATGATATGATGGAAGAAAATTCTTGTAATATGATCTGAAGCACCTGAATCAATGATCTGGGAGTGATTGGGTGAGGTACTATGAGAAGAGAGTGAAATACTAGAACAAGTAGATGATGAGGTAGATGTAGTAATATGAGACTTTATATGTGCTAGAATTCTCCGTGGGGGCTCCATCTCTTCTTGAATGTAGTCTGGTTGACTAGAATCTAACATACTTGATTTCTGCCCAAATGCAATACCATTCATAACTATGACGCTTCACCACTTCCGTTTTCACACATCACCACAAATGATTCTTCTCAAATCTATAACCAATTCAAACACTACACTAATGTAGGACTAAAACCAGTCCAAGAATGTCTTCTACACTGCTGCGGCTATCTCACAATGCAGCAAGGGACTCTACAGTCCTATTTTTTAACAACTTAGGGGTCCACAACCTTCAAAACTCATAATAGAAGCTAAAAATATCATTCTCCATCATCAACATATGAAAGGAAAATCTACAGCGGCATTCACCATTTCAGATACGACCACACACTACCAAGTCCTTAACCCACCACTAAAAGTATCACCACATCCTAATACAGTTGACTGATTTCCGACACTATTAGTCCAATAAAACCCTTTACATGGCTATAACAAGAAAGGCAACTCACAATAACTGGATTCCACAATCCAACTACATTGTCTTCTAGGGTTACACAACACAACCACTTCCACAAAGCTGTTGCAGAACCACAGATAGGACCATAGTTATTAAACCCGGACCGGACATTGACTCAGATGAGAACCTGGGTCACCGTGTCAGTGGTTCAACCGCTGGGTCACTGGTCAAACCGCATGGTCAGTTAAAAAATAAAAATATTTTATAAAAATATAAAATATTAAATAAGTAAAAAAATAAGTTGGAAAAAATTATATAACAATTTTATATCACATATTCTTAAAATATAATGTAAATAAACAAAAAGGAATACATAAATTTGTATGACAAAAATGAAGGTTTGTTTAAATTATTACTTTTAATGATAGGTATAAAGCAAAAAATGGTGCCGTGGTCTAGTGGTAAGGACATTGGATTTTGTGTTTTTGTCCTTTTTCTAGTAACTGGATTTATGGTCAGACCGGCATGGTTGGACTGTTTGATGAGAAACCGCCAGATTTCAATGGGTTTGGCTGGGTCATTTGTAAAAATGATCTAATAGCAACCCGGACCAGTTGAAGGGCCGGGTCGCTGGGTTACTGGTCCAACCGGCTGGTCCAGTCCGGATTTAATAACTATGAATAGGACTGCACTACTTGAGGGATCTATAGGGTTGCACAACCCTCAAACTATACATAAAATGCTTAGACCTGTCTTGCACCACTGTCCATGCAATAATCACATAGCTAGAGCAGTAATAATAGAAGCCAAACTATGCAAACATCACTAGCATGCATCAATCCAAATACCAGTCTTTGGGCATGCAACAGCATCAAAATGAAATTAAAAAAAACTTGAAATGAAGGGGGCAGAAAACCTGCCCTGGAAAAATCAACACCAGATCTTCAAAACTGATCTGATTGATGCAAGACTTGTTTCTATAAGTCTCTTTGATTGTAATAGACCAGGATCTACTGTCCAAACCACCGGAAAAATCTCAGATCTGATGTACAGACTGATCGGCTGAAATATGTCTCTGTTTTTTAGCAAAAAACAAATCACACAATCCAGTTGCCAAAAATTTCCATGCAGACCACCAAAAAACAGATGACACCAAGATCTACTAAAAATCACAATCTTATTGACCTCAGGCTGTCTGTATAGTTATTGGCATCAGCTGTATGGCCTGCTGATGTTAACAATGATTCCGAGCTCAGATGTTTTCCTCTGAGACTTTGATCGCTCTAATTCCAAGTTGTGAATTCAGATTTATATACTTTGGTGTAAATCAAGGGTTTAATGGAGAGAAGAAGAATGCTCTTAGAAAGGAAAAAGAGATGTAGAGTGTGTGTAGTCTCTCCCTACTCTTTAGTATTTATACCAAATACAAAAAATACAAGTTTTTACAAGAATGTTCTTATAAAATTAAAAAAAAGGCTAAAATACCCTTTTACTAGTTACATATTTTTTCCAACAACAATATCCCATATTAGAGCTTTTAAGCCTTTGCTTGTTGCTTTGTCACCTAGGGAGGTGGTCTGAGACATCTCATCCTAATGATTTGGAAATTTGTATGTAAACCCTTCAAATATACTCACCATTGCTTCTCTTTGGATGAAAAGATTTAGAGACAATCCCATCCACAAGGGTTTTCTATGTTTTCTTGAACTCTAAAATTGCTCCAATGTTCTTCAGCTCTTCAAGGGAGTGTTGTTCTTCAGCTCTTCAAGGGAGTGTTCTTAAAATACTAAAAAGGCATTGAAGAACTCAATTTCAAGTGACCATTCTTGAACTCTAGTTCTTGATCCTTTAAAGATGTGATTTCTTAGTTTATTCCTATTGCTTAACTTAATAAAAAAAAAAATCTGTAAGCTTGAGTAATAATTTTGACTTCTGTGGAATAAGCTTGAGTAACTTTATGCAAATTCATAGGAGTTTTTCTTATATTAATACTAAATTAAATTTTGAGAAATAGTCAACTTCACTTCTTGGGTTGGCTACACAAATCTTGCTCCACCAGTCCGCTATATATAAAGTCATATCTTTTTATTTTTTGATGAATTTATATAGTCATATATTTCGTTAGTCATAAGTCCATATGTCTTTTTTCACTCCAATGTCCTTTCCTTTTAGAGCCTTTAACTTACACCATATTAATCCTTCTCACTGGTGTAGTCACTTGCTGTCATTGCACATGACCAAACCATCTCAGTTGACTTTCCCATATCTTGTGGTGCCACATCTAAGTTCTCAAGAACGCATTAAATTTTGATTTATTCTTTCTAGACTTACCACTCGTCCATCTCTAGAGCCTTATCTCAGCTACCCTCATGTCATGTATGCCTTGTTTATTGATTGCCTACCATTTCACTTCATAAAGAATTGATAGTCTATAGCTGTTATATAAAATTTCCCTTTGGATTCTATTTGTTTCTATTGGTCACACAGAACTCAAGATGCATCTCTCTACGTCATCCTCCCTGCTTCAATTCTATAGGTAACATCCTTTTGAATCTCTCCCTCATTATAGATGATCGAACCAAGATAATGTAAATCACCATTCTTGAATATCAATTGGCCATCTATTTAAACCATTCTATCATTTGTACTCTTTACTTTTACTAAAATTGCACTCAATGTATTCTTAGTCTGGCTTATCTTAACACCTTTTGATCTGAAGCACCCTTTTTTTTGTTCTAACTTTGCATTTACCCCAAGTCTTGTCAGTCAAAATTGTCATCAACAAACAACATACACCTAGACAATGAAACATCAAACTTGCTTTTTGCGTAATGCATTTAGCTACCTTGTGTAGGGGGAGGGGGTTCCTTTGTTCTTATTATTCATGTTACTTATTCCCATGCATAACAAGTTCCCATATTTTTCCTGAAGGTCACATGCTTTTTATTTTATTTTATTTATTCTTTTATTTTCTATTTCTGATTTTGACTCTTTAAGTTTTTCTTTTGCTAATAGTGTAGCGATATTTTTTTTTATGAATTTATTATGTTTAATCCATTGAGCATTGATATTCATTGTGCATCAGCGGGAATTTTCTTCAAGAATCTGTTTTCTTTGTAATTATGTTTTTTGGCTTAATATTCTTATCTTAATGTTTCAATCACATTTCAGATGTACTTTAGTGGTCCACTCTAACTAGTCACTTCATTGGATAATGCATTTGATGCCTAGGATATTAAAATAGCAATACCATGTACACTGGCACAATGTCATTTGGTTTCCTAATAATATTCCAAAACACAGTTTTGTGGCTTAGAGGATCATGACACAACGGCTCCCTACCCAAAGTCACTTGGGCCGACTTAATATTTTGTCTGTGTTTCAGTGTGTTTTCTGCTGGAATAGTAGGGAATCCTTGGACCACTTTTTCTTTTAGTGTGAATACGCTAGATTCATTTGGATGGAAATGCTCAAATCTTTAACTCCATTTCACGGAAGAGTTAGTATGGCTCTCTCTAAGTGCAAATGGATTGAAAGATTCTTTAAGAGGAAAGGTGTTACTTCTCAAATTGTCTAATTAGCATTTAATGCTTCTCTTTATCATATTTGGAGAGAGAAATCTGAGGAGATTTGAGAATAGAAGCCAACCTAGAGAAAAAGTGGTTAAAAATATCAGGTTTGAGGTAGAGGCCAAAATCAGGAAGGAGAAAACCATTCTTCTAAATGACCTGGTTCATGAATTTATTATTAAGAAATGGGAGATTGAAACTTTGGTCATGCCGTGTCAAACTAAAACCTGCTTTTGGATTCCTCCAAAACGCAGATGGTGGTCTCTATCTTGTGATGGTTCCTTAACTGCAGGAAGAGCTGGCTATGGTGGTCTTGTCAGAAATGAAGATGGTGCAACAATTTTTTCTTTTACAGGTAGGATTGTGACGTCAAATGTTCTCTGTTTGGAACTTAACGGATTACTAAGAGGATTGTCTCTTGCTATTCAATTTGGGTACAAGAAGCTTCATATAACTTTGGATTCAAAGATTGGAGTTGACATAATTTCTGGGAAGTGCTGCATTCCTTGGAGAGTCTTGATTATAATGAAGAAGATCCCCACATCTCTTTCTATGTTGGAAGAGTTTGAGATAAACCATACATGGAGGAAAGCGAATCAGCCTGCAGATATCCTTGCTGCCATGAGTTCTTCTTCAGAGGAAGAAATTCTATATCCCAATGACTTCCCTATTAATCTTAAGGATGCAATCTTGAGGGATGCTTCTTCATGTCTGTATACAAGATTGTAATTCTTTTTCTGTGATCAAAAAAATTATTTACTTGTCTAAAAACCTGTAATGAGAAAATGCTTCATTGTTAAGGTTTCATAATGATCCTGTTCTGCAGTTAGAATTACTTGTTACACTTTAAGGGTATTGGAGCTAGTCACATGAAGGTGAAAGTGTGCCATCATTGATTAGCATCTTCATCTGCAGATGCTGCTCCATAGCAGAAGGAGATCTTGAGGATACCAAGTCACGGGTTACCTACAACCCCTCAAAAGAGTTGGAGACCCAGGAGGAAGAGTTAGATGAGGTGCAGGAAGTAATTACATCTCTGCCAGTTTCAAATGCGGAAAGCAAACATATTATATTTAAGTGTGAAATAAGGAATTAATTTTAGGGGGAATCAACAGGAAGCTTTTGAGTTTTGCTTTCTTGAAGAGGTTGGAGGAGCAGGGCCAAATGGGGTGAGCTCTAGGGTGGATGGATTTTTGCATTTCTCAAGAGTTTAATCTTAAAGTGGTAGGGGCAGCTGTGACAATTCTACAAGGGTTTGGGGAAGATGGAGTGGCCGAAGGTGCTGAAGGTGTGAAGCTTGACCCTTCTTAGTGTCTTGTGAATTGAGTAGGAGGGAGGGAATTTTTTTTTTTAATCTCATTTTTTGTGATGATTAGAGATGAGATTTTTATTTTTTATTTTTGGGGTGGGGGTGAGAGTTGATTGTTTTTGGAGTGGTTTGTCGTGGGATTGGGTGTTCTTTGTGGTTTTTTGTTTGGGAGGCTTTGGGTGAGGGATAGTTAGGGGGCTCCATTTTTTGGTCTTTGCCTTTTCCTCTAAGTTCTTCTAATGTCTGTAGAATGGATCTATACCGTTCTTCTCTCTTCTCCCTTAATATATTTGATAATATAATGCAATTATTACAAGGATTACTCTTGACATTGAGTTGTTTTATTCAATCTGGAGGTTTATGCTAGAACTAATTCTAATACAAAAAATGGAGAAACATGGATCTCCTGAGTAAAAATTGATGGAAAATTTGTTTGTTCATTGTGTGCATCTTAAATTTGACAGTGTTATTGGCACTTCTGCATTGTTAGTGACTTATGTTTTATTTAATTAGAGCTTGTTTGATATGGATGTTAAACCCCTTGTGGATGCCTTAAGGCCTCTATCTCTGTCCTGAATGGATCAGATATATTTCTGTGGAAGGAAATTAATGCACGTAATACAAAGCAGTTTGTTTTGGTACATTGATGTGAATGATGAATGATTAGTGCCCAATAACACCCATGATGACAGGTTTTATAATTAAAATCATAGAATGAGATTGTTATTGAAGGTATACATAATATCAATATATTTGATCGAGGATGCTGGATTGGGATGGACTTCATTAATGGGTTGGAGAGAGGATAAATGCTATGGAGTCACCTGGATAGTCATCCAAAACTGAAGTTTTTTCATGTAAGCAACCAAAGAATCATGGTGACTAGTGTTCCAAAAATGGTTGCTAAGGAACACTTTGATCATGTTTAATAGTGGCTTGAAAGATCTTGGTTTTGGCTCAATGCTTATCCCACCAGTTGAGGCTATGATGTCAAATATGTTGTTTTCCTCTTCAATGAGCTACACTGATGTTCTGGCAAAATGATATTTTAGATCTATTGATGGTTGTGTATGCATTTGTTAATGTGTGATGCTGATTTTACCATTTTACTAGTACGAAATGGTGTATATATGCATAGGCAAGCATTGTATCTATGGATGTTCCGCTCAATAAAAATTTTCTTTCAGAAGAAAAGGTTTGAGATGGGATGAAGTTGCAATTGATAAAAGTGAGCAGTAAGATCATTTAGCTGTGGATGTTGCTTCTGGCCTCACACATGGAGCTAGCCATTGGTTGGCTAAGTAAATACTGATAAGAGTTTAGCTACAAGAAGCTGTATGAACTAGTTTTAGTGAGAAGTTATTCTTTCAATATCTCAATTGAAATGATGAGCCTCCAATTATTCAATTGAGTCACCTAACATGAGGGGCTCATTACTTCAACTAGTCCCCATGTTCCCCGAATCAAGGTTCAAAGTAGTGTATCGTGGAAACGTATCAGAAACCATGTAAAAATCATGGAAACCATAGAAACTTTATGAAAATATTGGAAACTTTGGGTGAAACTTAAAGAAATGATAGAATGAACATTAATACACATATGTATCATTACATATGCAAAACAATCATCCATGATGGTTGTTGGGAACTGAAACCTTCATTACAAATGCATAAGAAATAATATATATATATA
>JAOXJP010232740.1:0-10420 GCA_025762735.1 Platanus orientalis | reverse complement strand
ATCTCATGGAAACCCAGGCGGTTGTGGTTCAGGTGCTATTGTCAGGGATTATACTAGATAACTTACAAGCTTTGGTACGTATCTTTGTTTGGCAACATCACAGCTACTGTAGCTGAGGCTTCGGTAGCTCGACAAACAGTTCTGTTTGCTCCTTAGAAGATAACGCCACATTTGATCTGGGAGTGACTCCTCGGTGATCCCAGCCCTCCATGTTCCTCAAGTGATTTCTGGACTCAATATGACTTTCAGATTTATGAATATGAGTGTTTACACCTAAAAAGTACAGCACATGATAGGTGGGATTAGGGCAGAATCATGAGAACTTTAGATTCTTTGAAAGGTTTCCACACAATATAGAACTAGAGAGAAAATTGTGGATTATCAGATAGTGGCATGTGGAAAAAAGAGATTTCTATGATATATATAGTTCCAAAACATAGACACATGGCACAAAATGAGAGAAATAGGGAAACACTTGGATTAGCAACTAAAACAGAAAAAGTGGATCCCAAAGAGAATTTGCGAGAGTAGAAGTGTTCTAGAAGAGAATCACTACTTAAAGGAAATAAAGCAAAAATGGATTGCATGGACTCTAGTAATGAAGAGTTTAGATCCTATATGGTCTGCTTATGACCTATTAGGACCAGTCCACAATTTAATTTCATGGTTTGGCATAAAAAAAAATCGGTTGTACACATTTTTTTATGAATCGTGCTCTTAAATTGCAGACAGGTCCTAATAGGTCATAAGCAACCTGGACAAGATCCTTTCCCAAAATAAACATATAAGAGAAGTGGTTATAGGTTTGAATATGCAAGAGAAAACGAGGATCATCTTCATAAATGTGCGATCATGGAAGACATGACATTAACTGACCAAAAAGTCTATAAGAAGAGGAAGACGGTAAAGAAAACGAACTTCCTTTAACATATCTAACAACATTAATAACAATGTCTTTAATGATTGAAATCTTTAGTTTATCAATATGTTTAATTTAGCAATTCTTGGTATTAAGTTTATTTCAATTTTCAGTTTATTGTTTCGTCCATAATTCTATAACATAATTTCTATTTCAATTTGTTTGTATGCTTTGCACTTGGAAGACCTGGATTGGTGTGTGATTCTATTCGTAAGTATTTTCTTTTAATTAATAAAATATTTCTTTACAAAACTTTATTTTTGTCGATTCAACCTGTTTTGAAGGACAAACCCTCTCCTTATCAAATCGCTTGAACTAACCAAGTTTGGTGGTTGAATAGATGGCCAAAAAATATTATTTTCTAGTCACATGGTCTGCTTCGACGCTTGAGGTCATAGAAAAGTCCGGATCATGTGTCCATATTGGGCTGGCATGCCCACATACCAATTTTCGGTCAACATGAGTAACTCATGTGAAAATAGCCAAGCCAAGACAATGCGACAGCCAATTCCTTAGCTAATTTTGCGACTAAGTTTTTGGGTTACGTGTTAAACAGGAAATTTTGTTCGTAGTCATTAGAATTTATTTGCGGCTATCGGAAGATTTTGTGTAGGCTCAAGAATTCTCAAGTTGACAGTTCCATATTATTAAATATATGTTAAGTATATTGATTCTAACCTCTCCTAAAACCCGAAGATGGTTAATTACTTTATTTAAGATGGTATCACAGCAGGTTTTAGGTTGCTGAGTTCAAATCCTCCCATGGATACAAGTATTTTCCTGAGTCTCGCAGCTAATTTCCCCTTGTAGTTCCATAATATGTGCGCCATATCCAGGAGTATTCTTCCTAAGGGGGAGCATTAAATGTATGTTAAGTATATTAACTCTAACCTCTCCTAACCTTAGGGTTTTAAGACAGATGGTTAATTGAATTATTTAAGACATAGTAGGTAGTTTGGATGCATTCCCGAATTAATCCAGAATCCTCCTGCTATCGAGTGCAGGATAAAGTTGAATTTTGAATGGAGCATTCCAATCTCGTCTTTCACAAGAAGGTGTTGGTGTAATTGCCCGTCCTGATAAAGGAAGTTTTGTTGCAGCCAGAGTGGAGCCATGCTGCTCTCCCTAGCCTAAGAATGGCCAAGGCTCTAAACTAATGTTTAGTCCCTCTTGAGGGTGACGCTCTGTTAGTTATTCACGCAAGGTAGACTCATACCGCTATATGAGTGATGCATTAGTTAGCACCATGGATTTCCATCTCAATTTTTGAGTTAATGCCAAAACTGTAGTATGAGCTCATGATCAAACAGGGTTTGTGGCCGTCATCATCGGTTTTTCTTTCTAATATCGCATACAATTATAGTGATTGTTTAGATCAAGATATTAATTAGATGGTTGAGATCATCAAATCCTTTTTGGCCCCTCTAATGTTTAAATGTCCAGACACCAGTAATTTAATAAAGAACAAACGAACTTAATAAGGTAACTTATCTTGATTTAATGAAGGCAAAAATGGAAAAAGAAAAAGAAAAACAATCATATATATATAAATCGAAAAGAATACTAGGTAAGTCTCACTTTATTTATATACTTTTTTTGTAAACAAATCTAAGTATCACTTGTCGCACCATCTAAAATATAAAAAAAAAAAAGATAAAGATTTGTCAATTGAGATGAATCCCAGACAAGATAGCTTTAATAATCTTCATCAAATGAAACGCAATCATTGCAGTGGATGTGGGGACACTAAGTGCAACAAGAGCCACCATCCCCAAAGCCAAGCATGGCCTGGTGTTCATCAGTAGTGATTGCAACAACCCCACAGCTTCATAGATATCGGAGTCGTAGTTCAAGTAATATCGCTTCTCCCAATTCATCCAGTTCGAGGGTGGCTCATGATTCCTTCCCACCATCTTCATTTCGTGAATTCGCATACGTAGAACAATCATGTTCTCGTCAACGAGCCGCCCATCGAAACCCCGGTCGGGGTCTCTTCTTGCCGCGAAAACAGTATTGGAAGGTTGCTTCCGACCAATTTTCCGGTGCTGGGATTTGGCTAAAGATGGTTGTGGGTGAAGCACAGGGAAACGAAGGGAAATGGTTTTCATTGCTTAAGACGTAAGAAAAAACACGAAGGAATATGAAGAGCCTTGTTGGCGTTGTCTATTAATAGGCACTTGACGGGAGCTGAACCCAGGAGGCAAGAGGAGGTGGGTGTGTGCTTGCAGAGTCAGAACCGCGTAGAAAACAGATACGTGGCGTTCTTAGCGAGTTTGCTTGCTGAGGTAATTGTGGACAGTGAACCTGGCGCAACTCGGACTCTGCGCCAAACTTACAATGCGTCAAGGTGAACCACAGACACGGGCTGGGGTATGGGCCCCTTGTCCGTGATACACCGTGATGGGCTTGGATTATGTGAAAATGAATCTCGTGAGAATCGTTAAACGGCACCAGAGGGCCTAAGGCATCAGTACCAAAAAGTGATTTGAACTTTTTGGGAGGCACTTATCACTTTTCGGCACTGATGGACCGCACCCCATTTTCACAGTTCTCACAAGATTCATTCTCACCTAATTTGGGTTTTGAAAGAGGTAATTTTAATAAATAATGGAATTACCAAAGAAGGGAGGTAAACAAGAAAAAGGCTCCTCACTACAAAACCCACTATGTTTTGATTGTTCCTTTTCTATATGCTGTAACTCTCCAAGTTAACCATAATAAGAATAAGAATAAGAAACCGACTTTTCCAGACTTTTTAATCCACTGAAGTAAAAGAAGACAAAAAGAGTACTTGTTTATCAATTATCATTTTATTTTTTCTTATATAATTGAAAATTCAAAATTTTTGAATACGTGACACATGTTAACAAGAAACACAGAATCTAGGCTTCAATTTTTTAAAGCAGTGAAGAGTGATTTCCAGAACAAGATAATTTCTCGCCTTAGAAAAAAAAAAAAAAAAAAAAGGTATTTTCACTTGCACAATGCCTTTTACTCTTAAAAATTCTTCTCTCAAAAGTTCTATTTATGGAAGCTTCTAGAAAAGGGTACACCAAACAGCACAAAAACGTTCACCCTGAAATTGTTAAATGTTAACAAAAATTGAATACAAATACAAATGCAATTATGCAATTAAAGAAAAAGAAGTAATCAGGAACGTCGATTCTTTTTCCTCTTCCTCAAAACCACTTCCGTATCCAAACCGAACCCGTCAACGCTGCGGACGTGAACCACCTCCGATTCCCGAAACATCTCCACCAACGGCGCCACGCTGTACAGGTCATTGGCCGAGTACTTATCTCCCCTTCTAGAGAGTGCCACGTGTAATACAGACACCCCTCCGGGCCTCAACGTCCGTTCGATCTCTCCAACAAACTTAACCGGATAGAGAGCGTGATCGAAAACGTTAGAGAACTCAAAATCAAAACTCCCGTCGGCGAACGGCTGTTTATGGAAATCCCCCCTCACCACCAGCGGTGGTTTAGGCACCAAATCGATCCCGACCGAGTCGCTCACTCCGACTCGCCTCAGCGCGGCGACTTCCTGGCCGACTCGAGCGCCGATGCAGAGCGCTTTGGAATCGTTCGTCAGCAGGTTCTTCCGTTTCAGGTCGGCGAAGAACTCGGCAAAGACGTTAACCTTCCGGTCCCAATCTCTCGTCGTCCATATCTTCCGGAGCTTTGGATTTAGGGTTTTGTTAAGCTGGCGTTGTATGTAGATATCGTAGGAGGCGTAGCCGGGGCGGATGCGGAGGTCCCCGCCGCCACCGGAGTTGATAGACGGTGGTTTTAGGGTGGGTGGTAAGGTGGTGCTCCGGCGGTGGGGTTGGAGGGAGAGGAGGAGCAAGAAGACGAGAGAGAGGGAGAGGGAAAGGAGAAAAGGCTTGAAGATGAGAGATTTAGCTGGGTTTGTTTTCATGTTTGCATTTGGATGATGGGTTTGTTTGCTTTAGGGATTTCTGGTGGTTCAGTTACAGCTTGAAGGCGATTTTTTGGGTGGTTTTGATAGTTTTTTCTGCAGAGAAAGATGGGTTTTACCTCCTAGGGCTTGGAGGAGTTTTGGATGATATGGTATCGATACAAACTAAGCGAGAGTGGCTCTCGCTTGCCGTCTCGCGTGGGTGGGTTTTTGTAATCTTGGATCCTGTTAAAAGAAAACTTTAGAAGATGAACAGGAAATGAACGATATATATATAAGACACGCGGTGCGTAATTGGCCCGGCACAGTAAGCATTGTTTCGCATGCACGACGTTATGCATAAAACAGACTACGGTAGAAACTAACTAATCTTCATTCCCTTTCATTTTATTATTTTTCAATAAATTTATATTCTTTGTGATCAGAATGATGCCCATCATTTTTATTTTTTATAGAAATCCTAGGGCGTTTTCAGGGTTGCCCTGATTTGCAGTCTGGATTTGGTTGGTAGGATTAAATAAAGTCACCCTAAGATAAGACTGATATAGGGCCCAACACATCAGCGTCGGAAAAAGTGACTTACACTTTTTAAGGTGCTTTTCACTTTTTTGATGTGTCAGGCCCTGCGTCAGTCTTACCTTAGGGTGACTTTAGTTAGTCCTACCAAATCTTCAGGGCTGATTTTGCATACAATGCTCACCAAAAAGTGGTTTTTTTCCCCTTAAATAAATAGACCCCTCATGTGCTCCCTCCACCCAAGTGAAACAAAGGTTGAGGGGGCATATTTGCATTTCTAAGCTAAAATGTAGTTATTCTTTGGTGGGAAAGGATCTGCTGCACCCAAAACAGTATGTCCCCCCATGTCCTTTCACACAAAACGTGAGGTCTTTCATATATAAGGTTAAAACTGTAAAACAATTTTCAAATGAAAAAATAGGTACCCATAAAAAGGGGTTTATATGGTTAAAACCATAAAAAAAGTGTTCAAATTGAATGAACATTTGCTCCCTATTTGTATAAGGCACCCAATTCAAAAAACCATCACGTCTCAGCTTGTGGTATGGGGATATGAAGGAACATACTGTTCTGGGTGCAGCAGATCCTTTCCCTTCCTTTATTTATATTTCATTGTAGATTATATGAAAATAGTGTTTAGATTTTAGAATATGCACAAAATTTTATTCTTTCAATTGTGTAGGGAACTTGAACACATTTGTATATTTAACTTAGTTCCTTACTTATACTAATTATTAATCATAAAATCGTTGTTACTAATTTATGTTACTGTACATGAAAAGAATGGAAAAGCCTACATTGTTTTTAGACTAAAAAAGCTGAAGGGAGTACTGTATCTATTATTTTATTTATTTGATATGAAGTAATCTTAATAAATAATCTAGATTCTAAGAAAAAAAGACAGTATGACTTCATCAATATGATTTTTTTAATATATATATTATTAGCTTGATAGTTTAAACCATAGTTTTGAGAACCGGACCATCATTGAACAGTTAAGGTGGATGGTTCCAGTCCAACCATGTTCGATTGTCGGTTTACATGTTCTAACTGCGGTTAGCTTTAAACATAAGTAAAACATTATAAAATATCAAAAAATAATATAATTCATAATGCCAAGAAGGCTTATGACTGAGTTTTTAATTTTTAGATACACTAAAATATGTAATAAAATAGCATAAAGTTAAAAACAATTCATGGAGTGGATTGGACTTTAGAATGACACATTTCTAATTTTTTTCTTCTTAATTTGCTAGAAAAATAAAAATAAGTTGATTTTATTGGAGACAGATTTGTAGAAAATGGACCGGTTTTCATCAATTTTGATTGGTTTTGCCAATTATATATGAGTTTGAATAGATTTTGCTTTTAAGCTTCTATAGAACCATTTGGGATGCCGGTTTGGTCAAACTGGATTTAACCATCCAGTCTGACCTGTTTTCAAAACTATGGTTTAAACAACTAAAGTGTAAAAGAAACTCTTTTATTATAAAATGACCATCTTAGCCTCTATTTACTTCTAAATCTGATAAGTAGAGTCTATTTACTTCTAAATCTGACAAGTAGAGATGAAAATAGGGAAATTAATAATAGCCTGTTTGGCAGCCACCTGTACTGTAATCCTTTCATTTTAATTCTCAAGGCATCTATAGCCATGAGGCGATGGTTCATAATGAACTCATTTAAATTTATATTGATATGTTAATTAAAATTATAAATGATGTCATCTTAGGTTTTTCTGTAAAATGAAATGATTTAAGTGATCAAGTACAAATCGCTGCAAATATGAATGAATTCATTTTGAACCTTCCCCTTATAGCTACAAATGCCATGGGAATGTCAAATAAAATTATTTCATTACATGTGGCTGCCAAACGGATCCTAAAGCTTGTCCCTCTTACTTTCTCTCCTCTAATTTTTTATCACAACATTACTCCACATCATTATTGTTGGGTTAGTGTCTTGTATTCAACCCGAGAAATAACTTGGATGACGATCCGAAGAAAACCCGAATATGACCCATCCAGGAAAAGCACATTGATAAATAGTAAAATAGATACTTCATTATTTGAGAGATACTATAGATATTGGGTTGATGTTTGGTAAAACAGGTGGTCTTGATGTTTCTGCAACTGGATTTGTAGATTCTGATTATACAGGTGATCATGATAAGATGAGATTTCTGATAGGCTATGTCATCATTCTTGTGAGTTGCATGGTGAATTGGAAAGCAACATTGCAATCCATAGTTGCTTTGTTTACTAGTGAGGCTGAGTATATGACGATTGAGATTATTTGGTTGCGAGGCTTACTTGGTGAATTAGTTTGGAATAAGTTTTGACTGTTGTACATTGTAACAGTCAGATATATCATGAGATGACCAAATACATTGACGTCAGATACTACTTCATACGTGAGATCATCTCACATGACTAGATCATTATTAAGAAGATTAGCATAGATGATAATCCAACAAATAAGATGACCAAATCACTTTCAATATTCAAGTTTAAGCATTATTTGGACTTGATTAGGGTTCACAATATTTAGAGTTACCTTTCGAGGTTGTGTGGAGAAGATGGAAGTAAAGTTTTTTGTGTACTATATAACCTTGGTAGAATTCAAGCTAAGGATGAGATTTGTTAGGTTAGTATCTTGTATTCAACCCGAGATATAACTCGGATGATGATCCAAAGAAAACCCGAATATGACCCATTTTGGGGTGCGGATCTGTCCTACAGAGATTAGGGTTTTGGGGGTTTATATTTGGATTTTTTTCTTCTTCAATTTTCATGCTGCCGCACTATTCATTGTAATCTTTATTTTCGATCATAGTGAAACTTCTCTCCGTTTTCACTCATGGATGTAGGTTTCAAGTCGAACCATGTAAATCGTCTTGTTCTTGCTGTGTGTGATTGCTATTTGCATTATTTTCTCTCTTCTTCTTTGTTGCATATGATCTCAAATCTTGGTTTCTGCATGACAACTACAATGTCATTACTCCACCCTCCTCATCTTTCATTCCAGTCGGTTTGGATGATCATTTATGTCTGTTATTGTGTGGATCCAAAACCAAAGGTCACAACTATATATTCAAACTAAAGTCATGCACAAACTACAAGAAGTTACAGTTGCAGATTATAATATCTACTTTATCTTGCGAAATGCAGAGAACAATGGCACATGAGAAAGCTTGACAAGATCAAACATCATTAGTTCTAAGAGTATCTTGAAAATTTTCTTTTCTTAAGCTAACATGGCCTCTTTTTTTTTTGGTAAGTTATTCTAGCATTTTTTTCTTTTATTTTTACTATAGATTTTCTTTCTAGTAGGTTAAGTTGGGATGCACCTGTTCAGTCTAATATCTTTTTTTAAAGGTTAAATACTTTGAAGGTTGCATAGAAATTGTAATGTTCGCAGAAAACCTAACAAAATGAAATTACATAAAATTACAATTCTCTAATAAATAACAAAATCTCTTTCTACTATGGTATTGATCATTAAAGGGCTTACTCTAGCACAAACCAAGAACATAGTTATCTAAATCCCTAAAACACCCATATCAATTTTGCCAAATTTGATGATATACGGACCATTTTAATGGAACCAAACTGAGCTTGGATTTGAACTCGTTTTTTAAACAAGCTTGAGCCGAGCTTCACTAAGCTCAGCTCGCTAAAAGCTCAGCTCAGGGATAAAAATAAATACTAAAATGTATATATTTATATTGAAAAATTATCGCCTCTGTTGACACTGGGCTATGTGGGCGTTCCATCCATTGACACATGATTTGTTTTTAAATTTGTGTCTTCTCTACACCACCTCCACATGAACACTCTTTTGAACCCCAAACCCAACATGTGTCCGCTTAGAATTCACCATAAAAACACTACAACACTTTGTCAACACAGAACATTTTTTCCCTAAAATTATGAAGTTCAAGATAAATTTTATTGTATTCAAAAGCTATTTGTCAATTGATTGACCTTACAATTGGTAAGTGGTACAAGGGGTAGGTGTGCTTTGCAGGACTAAACTCTACATCAATGATGTA
The DNA here is from genome assembly GCA_025762735.1 of Platanus orientalis. Lineage (NCBI taxonomy): Eukaryota > Viridiplantae > Streptophyta > Magnoliopsida > Proteales > Platanaceae > Platanus > Platanus orientalis. The sequence continues at coordinate 1,013 of JAOXJP010232740.1, read as the reverse complement.
GAACGTATGAGAAGGTGGTGGGCAGGCTTTATGGTTTTTTATAGGCTTGGATTATGTGAGAACGAATCTCGTGAGAACCGTGAAACGACACCAGAGGGGCAGACGCATCAGTACCGAAAAGTGATTTGCACTTTTTGGAGGGCACTTATCATTTTTCGGTGCTAATGTGTCCGTACCCTGATGCCGTTTTCACAGTTCTCCCAAGATTCGTTCCCACCTAATTTTTAGTGGTTTTTTATTGTATTCAAAAACTATTTGGTCATCAAAGAACATTTTCTTAAAAATGAGCGCAAATTTACGCTGACACAGTTCACACTCTGATGGCGAAAAACTCTCGCCTGAACGTGCGAGCTTCCTCTTGTGCATGCATGTTGCCTCTCTCGACTTCTATCACATCTTCTACTCGGGAGTCTTCTTGTTTTCTTGTATCAAATATCTAATTCTCCATCAGATCATCGTGTCATAATCCCCTTGAGTATTACTTTTCCTACTTAATTTTCCTCTTATTCCCCTTGAGCATCTTAGGGGTCAACATCTTATGGCTGCAGCAGCGACACACCTTCTTACTAGTGAGGGCATGGATCATCTCACTCAACGTGTTAGAGGTATGTCAACCGAAGACTTTCTGGTAGACATCACGGATCTCCCTCTCAGCCCTCCCCTGAAGATTGGTGTGACAATCTTGTGTTTCAACTCATCCACACAAACCCATTAAAATTTATGTTTTTTTCCGTACCATAGAACGAGTGTGGAAGGTAGCACCTGATACTAAGGGTGGGCATGGGCCGGGCTGGCCCGAGCTAGGCCCGACGAGGGCCTGATGCCCGAACTTTTATTGAGGGCTGGGATTGGGCTTACCCCGGCCCGGCCCGAGGCCTGAACTTTTACATACATAATATATATGTATTATATATAATATACTAATTATTTTAAAAATATCAATAGTATATAGCTTAGTTGATAAAAATTGTTTTTTACAATAAGTATTGGGTTCAAGTCCTAGTGAAATCAAT
>JAOXJP010232739.1:0-10420 GCA_025762735.1 Platanus orientalis | reverse complement strand
AATATAAATACACATAAAATAAATATGATAATGCTCATTTTGATTATGATAATTATGCAATTTTAAGCAATTATCAGTACCCCATTAGTAGGGCATTTCAAACTCTCCAATGAGCATTCTCCTAAATCCCAGGAGGAGAAAGATTCCATGTTCAAGTTGCCATATGCATCAGTAGTAGGCAGTTTGATGTATGCTATGCTTAGTACAAAGCCAGACATTGGCCATTCAGTGGGAGTTGTTAGCAGGTTTCTAAGCAAGCCAGGAAAGATGCATTAGGAGGCTGTGAAGTGGATTTTAAGGTACCTAAGAGGAACTTCTAAAACCGCATTGATTTTTGGAGGGTTTGGACTTAACCTACAAGGTTATGTGGATTCAGATTTGTTAAGAGATTTTGATAAACGAAAAAGTACTACAGGGTATGTCTTCACCATGCGTTCTACAACTATTAGTTGGGTGTCACAGTTGTAGAAGATAGTGACACTTTCAAGTACTGAAGCGGAATATATTGCTGCTACGGAGGCAAGCAAGGAAATGGTTTGGTTGCAGAACTTGATGGAAGAGTTGGGAAAGAAGCAAGAGAACAACATGTTACATAGTGACAGCCAAAGTGCTATTCATCTTGCGAAAAATTCAGTATTCCATGCAATGATGAAGCACATTGACATGAGACATCACTTTATATGTTCGATTCTAGAAGAAAAGGTGTCGAGGTTGGAAAAAATCCATATGGATGACAATCCTGTAGATATGTTCACTAAGGCAGTTACAACAATGAAACTGGAGCTATGCAAAGCTTCAGTTGGTCTTCAAGTGTGAAGATGGTGTAGTTGAGCTACAAGAGATAGGAATCACATTAAGGAAAAAAATGGTGTTCTTAAACATAGGAGATGCAACAGGATATCAAACTTCAAGTGGGAGATTGTAATGTGTGAAGTTTGATTTGGGTTAGCATCATATTTTTTTCAACTTGAATATGACCCAGATTATAACCCGAAAAAACCCAAATATGAAAAATTTATTTTTTGACCCGTTTTATGGTATTATGTACCGGACAGGATCTGAACCGTATCTGCAATGTATTAGGGTTTTTTTGGGTATTTATATGTTTTGTTCTAGGGTTGCGTGCGAGGAGGGAGAGATTCCAAAAATTGTAATCGTCTTTGACGAAGGTTTCTAGATAGTGAAAGTTTTCTCTACGGCTCCGTGGGTTTTCCCCAAATTGGGGTTTTCCACGTAAATCTTGTGTTGTGCATGATTTTTTTTTCTCGTTTTGCTTGTTGATTTTATTGCATCCCATTTTCTACTAAGTGGAATAAGGTTGCCTCCAAAACATTGATTGGGTCGTTCTCTAAGGTTGTAGTTAATCGAATGGATTCTTCCATGGCTCTTAGAACACACACGATAGTAATGACACTAAACATTATTTCTATATACGAAATGTCATTGCAGGCCCATGGATCACATATAACGGTGATGTTGTGGGTCTTGGAGTATACACTCAATGCTAAAATGTGCAAAAAATCCTCGAAACCATGCAAGCCTTCATTATTGTGAGTCACTTGCAAATGGTAGACTCGATCACCTCTATTGTCCGGTGTGATGTATGTGAGATACCAAGTAACCAATCATGTTTCTCTAACAAGATCTATCTTGGTCATTTAGGAGATGAAGGCAATGCCTACACCACCTTGTATCTCATCCCTATATATACATCCCATATGCTCAGAATTAATGGTTTACTCCGTGTATGTGGTAGATAGTCTTGCCAAGCTCAAAATAATAACTGGTGATGACAGCACAATTTAAAGGGATCAAAAGCACCTCAAAGGTGCATGACAGAAAAGCAAATCTTTGAAGAAAAACATAATACAAAGAAAAATATTTGTAATAGGATTATACTAATCAAAACAAGGCCAAAAAATGACATGTAAGATTGCATCTACCACAAAATTCATGAAGTTATGAAGTCATGATCCCCAACTACACATTATCTCAAATTCTCAGCATGGTCAATGTTATGCCAGTTTGATTTCAGAAGCAGCTTCATTGGTTTTCTTGTTAGTTAGGTTGAGATCCTGCTATGGGGGAAGATTAGAAGGAGACATTTGTAGGGTACACCTGGAGCATGAAACTGTATAGATAAAAGAAGAAGCAATCAGTAGTTTTTGTAAATTACAGGAGTAGATTCATATCAAGTACATATATAAACATGCTGGCTGTGATGGGACTAGACAGAAAGAAGCATAAACAACATCAGAATAAAAGACAAGCATACTTAGTCTATAGGGAGAGGATGATAGAAGGCATGGAGGTCATCTGATTTGCTAGGCACCAGGCAATCACTTAGAGATGCTCCCATCAATGTCGTAGGGAAGACACTCGAGCCGCTATCTTCTTTTGGATTTGGAATTTCTTTAGTCGAAGTCGAGATCAATCTGGAGCTGGAGCCCAAGTTTGGACTTGATTTCGATTTCTTCCCTGTCAGCCTTTGTACCAAGCTCATAAAATGATGTGCATCTGCATGGATTATCTGTGGAGTTTCAATGTAAACTATGTTGGGTTTCCTCTTTTGGGTAGTTCCATTGCGACCCTTCATTGTCCTTGATCCACAGCTCAGTTGCTTGGTCTCTTCACGCAGGGTCATGGTTGCACGACGAGAGAGAGCCTGTTCCAGATCAATCTTTCTTACCACCGAAGTTCAAGTTTGAACTCCTTTTGTGTGTTGGCCTTCACCACAAACGCCTATAAGGCCGGCATCATTATATATTTCTTAGAAAGAAAACTTGAGAAGGTATAAATAAGTTGACTTTTGACGAGTATGACACTTAAACGTGCAGATGTTAGATACTTGAAGTTATTATTTTAAGAGAAAATTAAAAGTTGAAAGGGTCATAGAGGCCAAGAATCTAGATTTTTTTCTGATCTAATTGCTGCCAACTTTATTTTCTCTCCTTTTGTTCTACTTCCCTTTATCTTAATTACTATTAAAATAATTTTGTCTTGCATTAAATAATTAATGAATGTTTGGTAATAAGATGAAGTTGTTCACCAATTTCTCCATTGCACACCTCATGAGGATTGAATAACTGCATTCAACCGTGTTGAAGCATAGCAAATTGGTGCTCGATTAGGTTTGGATTGAAAAAAAGTCAATGCTGGTTTCCACATTTGGTTGGTTACTAATCCAACATTTCCAAGAGTGCTTAAATTGTTATTCCATAAGTCTATGGGTCATTTCATGCAGTGATAATATCTTTAGATGGAGCCAGTGGTGTCACTGTGACCATTTCTTCAGGAGAATAACACCCAAAAAAGCCCTGCAAAGCACTTTCCTTAGTTTTGAACTTGAATCTGAAAATTGTTCTTCAGGCGCAATTACCTCTCTTTTTTTTCTTTTTTAAAAGTAGTCCTTATTCTCTACACCTAATTTGATCAAACCCTATTTTTCCTGAATTCTATTGACCGATTTCTTATTTCATAATTCTATGATGGTTGATTAATCCTTCTTAGATTGTACGCATTAGTGACTTCTTGAATCAAATTCATAAATTCATATCGATCCATAGAGATTTGATTTTGTGGAGGTGGTTGAAATACCAACGGAGGCTGAAGTGTATCATTCCTCTGCATAAGAGGTGGCATATATCCTCCTGCTTAAGGTGTCGGAGATTGTGATCTTCTAGAAGAATTGTCTAGCCTATCTCTTAGACTTATATTCCTGGAATATGCTATCTTTGAATTCATGAATCGCCTTAGCTATCAATTCCACTAGAGTTGTTTGAGATGTGGAACCTTCCTCCCGCTTTGGGAATCTTTTTGCTTGAGTTAGCTCCCAACTTTGTTCAATACCTTCCTTAGGTACTTTTGAGAGGTCTCAAACAACATTATTTCGTCGTGGTAGCATAAGATCCCACGGCCTGAAATCCTCTACGCACCCCCCTGATGGGCCGCTCAGAGGGGGATCAACTCACTTTTTGGGATGTCACATCACCTACAAAAAGTGAATTGATCCCCCTCAGAGTGGCCCTTGAGGGGGAGGGGGGAGATGGCACAGGTGATATCAGTCCATTTGAGGGTGAAATTACCTGCGGCGCCTAAAGTGGGGCAAGAGATAGTGGGTGGGACCCATTCACATTTTGGGATCCTATCACTTCCAAAAGTGAATGGATCCCATCTCACTGTATCTTGCCCCACGAGGCATTGCACAAGGGGATCGTGGCGATATCGCCCCTTCAATTTCACTGGGTGTGGCTGCTTTCTTTTTACGGTTGAAAGGAGCTTAATGAGAGTCTAAGGGATTAATTTGGTACGTCCCCTTATTGATTGCCTTGGATTTGGTGTGACCCTTAACGAGCAAACAAGTTCCATCTGGTATAAGTGGCAGATGCATAAACTGTCAAAAAAAGTGATTTACACTTTTTAAGAGTACTTTTTCACTTTTCATTACTAATGTATCCATCCCTATTGCCAGGTGACCTTGTTGGTATGTTAAGGGGTCAGTACCAAATCCTGAGCGCTTATTAACCTATTATGGTCCTTGCGGTATATGCATCAACTGGCACATGGTGTCAAAAAGTAAAAATCATCCACCAATATGGTGTAAATCACTTTATTAAAATCACATAATTAAGTCACTATATATGCCAAGTCGGCAGGTCAATAAGGGATGTATCTCACCAACTGTTTGGCGGAACTGTATCTTTTGGAGTGCCTTGTTGTGAGCCACTGGTGAGCTCAGACACAAAGGGGATTGGGGCCATATGCTTTTTGCAGGGTCCCACTTCCATTTGTGTCTGGACTCATCATTAGTCACTGAAGATACGAGTCACGTAAGAGATGGCTTGGCTTATGTGTGCACAGAATCCATGCACAATGCCTGTACAGATACCTAAGAGTAACTGAAAAGTAATTTACACTTTTTGGGACATGTGCTAATCACTTTTTGGTGCATGCAAACACTCCCAAATCTGTGCACAGATTTTATGTGCACAGAAGGGTCTTTGGGGCAGAATGTGGGAAGGGTCTTTGTATGAGTTATCAGTTATCCCTAAAACAAAGCCTTTAGGGGGATATTTTGTAAATAATGACAACGAGAAGACATTCAGCCTTGGGAACCCCATGTTGCCTGTGGAGACAATTAAAAATCACGATTGGCGTTTGTAAGAGTAAAAGGTATACTGCAGGAATCATCCAACTTTATCATGTCATCTCACCTTTAAATGGTTGGATCATTAGCGCATAGAAAAGACTGAACAATTGAAACCTAAGAGTCGGTCACTCGGTTGAGTCCAATATCGTACAATATGATATACGAACAGTCTCCTAATCATTAGACAACAAAACACTCAGCACCCAAAAATATCATAAAAACACTATTACAGCTGCTCAGCGAATACCTGACTGAGAATCTGCTGTTATTCTTCCAAGATTGAAGGCTTTTCACTAGAATATGTGCAGGGCGGAAGCCACATAGGGGCAAGGGGGTAGTCCGCCCACCCCCTCAATGTCTGAGTACCCTTGCTTTATTTTTCAGGTTGAAAGGAGCTTAATGAGAGTCCTAAGGGATTAATTTGATACGTCCCCTTATTGATTGCCTTGGATTTGGTGTGACCTTTAACGAGCGAACAAGTTCCATCTGGTATAAGTGGCAGATACATAAACCGTCAAAAAAAGTGGTTTACACTTTTTAAGAGTACTTTTTCATTTTTCGTTACTAATGTATCCATCCCTATTGCCAGGCGACCTTGTTGGTATGGTAAGGGGTCAGTACCAAATCCTGAGGGCTTATTAACTTATTATGGTCCTTATGGTATATGCAGCAACTGACACATGGTGTTAAAAAGTAAAAATCATCCACCAAAATGGTACAAATCACTTTATTAAAACCACATAATTAAGTCACTATATATGCCAAGTCAGCAGGTCAATAAGGGGATGTATCTCACCAACTGTTTGGCGGAGCTGTATCCTTTGGAGTGCCTTGTTGTGAGCCACTGGTGAGCTCAGACACAAAGGGGATTGGACCCAAATGCTTTTTGCAGGGTCCCACCTCCCTTTGTGTTTGGACTCACCATAAGTCAGCACTGAAGATACGAGTCACGTAAGAGATGGCTTGGCTTATGTGTGCACAGAATCCATGGACAATGCCTGGGCAGATACCTAGAAGTTACTGAAAAGTAATTTACACTTTTTGGGACATGTGCTAATCACTTTTTGGTGCATGCAAGCACTCCCAAATCTGTGCACGGATTTTGTGTGCACAGAAGCCAAAGGGGAGAATGTGGGAAGGGTCTTTGTATGAGTTATCAGTTATCCCTAAAACAAAGCCTTTAGGGGGATATTTTATAAATAATGACAACGAGAAGGCATTCAGCCAGGGAATCCCATGTCGCCTGTGGAGACAATTAAAAATAAAAAATGGCGTTTGTAGGATAAAGGGTATACCGCAGGAATCATCCAACTTTATTATGTCATCTCACCTTTAAATTGTTGGTTCATTAGCATATAGAAAAGACTGAACAATTGAAACCTAAGAGTTGGTCACTTGGTTGGGTCCAATATCGTACAATGTGATATACAAACAGTCTCCTAATCATTAAACAACTACACACTGAGCACCCAAAAAATCATAAAAATATTATTACAACTGTTCAGTGAATACCTGACTGAGAATCTGCTGTTATTCTTCCAGGATTGAAGGCTTTTCACTAGAATATGTGCAGGGGCGGAGCCACCCCCCCCCTAATGTCTGAGTACCTTTGTAAAACTAATGGGTTAGACCAATTTTAGACCTGATTGGAATCAATTTCCCGTCCCCCTCCCCCTCCCCTAATGTGTGAGTACCTTAAGATTGGAATCAGTTGTCTCACCTTACCAAAAAATGAGTTCACGTCAACTCCAATCTGGTTAAACAGGTATCATTCCATTCTCTGCTCAAGATGTGACTCATCAATTCTAATCTAACTAAACTAGTACCACTCCATTTTCTACTCAGGATGTGACACAATGTCTGACAAAGGGTGCAAGTATCCTGTCCAGGATGTCAAGTGACTTCATTTGGAATAAAATGGGTGGAAATTTAAAATTTTATCCAACCACTCCCCATTTTATTCCATGTGAAGTCACCTGGTGTCTTGGACAGAACATCTATTTTGATTAATAAATACACAAATACTTATTAATTGTATGTTTACCATAATACCCTCCTTTGATCCATGTGTATTATCTCAAACACCCTTTGTCAGGCCACATGTCACACAATGATTGCTAATGGAGTGGTACCTATCCTTTGAGACCGGAGATGATTTAAAATCCCAGAGAATGGATTAGGAATGCCCCTTAATGGGTGCCAACAGTGTGCCACAACCAGCAGGTGACATGTTACGTTGAAAAAGTGATTTACACTTTTTGGGGATGCTTTTCACTTTTTTGATGTGACGTGTCGCCATCTGGTTGTGGGCGTACCATTGGCAGCCATTAAGGGAGCGCACATAATCCTTTGGCTTCCCCCCCCCCTATGTGAAAATCCTGGCTCTGCCCCTGATTACGAGTAACATAATTTATCTGGATTAATTATCTAATTGTTAGCCAAATCTTAAAACTTATACAAATACCTTATTTCTAATCTTATAGTAGCCTAAAAGTTCTTTTATTTTTATTTTTTAAGCATTGACTTTGACTACAATTAGGAAACCAAATTCTAAAAATTGGTCTCCCCAGAAAAAACTTCCGAGACCTCTTCAATGCAAATTGGACCAAATTTTTTTGTAGGTTATAGTCCCTCTATTACCCACCTCAGATCTTTGTAAATTGGTTGAAAGTTTGACTTTTGACCATAGATTGATATGTTAATGATATTGGAAATCCAGCCCATAAAAGATCATATTTAATACTTTTACCAGAGACTTTTAATTGGTTTTATATTCTATACGTAAACTAGACGCGAGCCTAAATTTTTTTCTTATAGCTGATCAAAAAGTAATTATGGGATGGGACTGTAGTGTCCTATGGGTCTCAGAGGTGACGGACCAGCCTGACTGACTGAACCACTCAAACCAGGGCCTAGCCTGGTTTAGGGAGATTATACAACCAAGGGTTCAGGTTTTAGGGGAAGAGTGGAATTGTTATGTACTACTGATGGAGTTGGGTGTTTAACAGGGAATTGTTTTTTTTTTTTTTTTTGGATATAGAGATGTGATTCCCCTCTTTCAGGGATGTATTTCTGATGCATTCCTTTTTCTTTTCAATAAAATTTTCTTTACCCTTAAAAAATAGGAAAAGGAAAAGAAGAGAGAGAGATGTGATTCTTGGTATGGATTACTGAATGTTGTAATATGTTTGAGTGACATTTTATCGGTTGTGAGGCCTGAAGATTTTTGATATCTTTCCAGCATGGATTGTGAGATGTGGGGGTTTGTATCATAGAATTGGGTTCAAAACCAGTCTTTACTTTCTAACTACTAACCATTGACGCTCTACATACGATGGGGTACCTACAGAGATCGTCTGGTGAATTTTGGAAAATAAAGGGGGGTCCCAAGTAGATATATTGACTTAGTGAAGGATATGCAAGTTCCACAAAAAAGCATCTTTATGCAGAAGTCTTAATTCCACGTTCATTTATTTTATTCCCAAGAAGAAGGGGACAGATTGAATTAGGGATTTTGGGCCTATTAGCCTTGTTGACAGTTTCTACAAGCTTCTAGCCAAGCCAAGACTCTTATCGAGGAGGTTATGAATCATGTCATTTCTCCATCCCAAAATGCTTTTGTATTAGGAAAGCAAATCTTGGATTTTTTTCTTATTGCCAATGAGTGCATTGATACCTGGTTGAAAGTCAAGAAGACAGAAGTGGTGTCTTAGATTGACATGGAGAAGGCATATGATCTCATTAGTTGGGATTTTTTTGGAAAACATCATGCTCAAGATGGGTTTTAGCAGGAATTGGTGTAATTGGATCAGAGTGTGTATCTCTATGGCTTCTTTTTTTTTTGTTTTGGTTAGTGGTTCCTTGGAGGTATTTTTTTCATAGCAGCAAAGGCTTGTGTTAAGGAGACTTGCTCTTTCTGTTCATGTTTAACTTGGTCATAGAGGTGCTAAGTAGGCTTGTTGCCAAAGCTAAGATGACTGGGTTGATTCAGGGATGCCAATTGGGTTCCTCTATCCTACTTACCCAGTTTGTAGATGACTCATTCTTTTTCTTACAGAATTCGGTATCTCAAGTGCAGAATCTATGGTGTAACTAGCTGATTTTTTAGGCTATCTTTGGCCTTATAGTCGACTTGCACAAAAGCAAGATTTTGGGGGTTGACAATGTGTCTAATTTAGAGGAGTTGATAAGCACTCTTGGGTGCCAATCGTCCTCTTTTCCAATGATTTGTTTAGGCTTGTCATTAAGTGCGCTATCAAGTTCTCTCTATTTACTTGTTCTACTCATATTCAAGTTCATATAGTGATGGAAAGATTTCATTTATTCTAGAGAACATAGAGCTCCATGAAATCATATCCATACCCTTGTCTTCTATCCCACTCAATGTCATCTCTATCAAGCCGTATCTCACGTAATTTAGCTCTAAGAGACTCCCTAGATCGACACTTAAGCTACTTGATGTATACTCCCAAAGGAGGTGGTTTTCAAGGATCCATAGTCTTTAGCTAACTAAGAAGTAGCTGCGTAGCCTAAGCTTTGATACCAATTTGATGCAGGAGATGTTAAGCAGACTTATGTTGATGTTTTGAGTGAGACAAATGAGGCCATGGTGGAATTTGGAAAGATTGACACGTAAAATCTACATATATGCGTGTAACCCACAATTTTATGAATGAAATTAATGAATAAAGAGTTTCCTTGTTTTCTAGCTCCTGGCTAGTGTATTCCTTTTTGAAGTTTAAAAGCAAGATTGGTTTTCCCCAAAGATGAATTCCCTAGGTTTATTCAATCTTGGTGGAGGCGATTCCCTGTTTTTAGGTTTGGAAAAGCTTCAAATCAGTTTTTCATCTTTTCTTTCCCTTTCTCTCCCTTTCTCTCTTTTTTTAATTTAAAGTGTTTTTGATTTTAAGATTAGTGGTCTTGATAAATTTTCTGGTTTCTTAATTTTCAAGATCCTACAGTTTAAAAGTTTATGTAATTTAATATAGCTAGATTTGTTGGAATTACTTGAAATTTGGTGTAAATACTTCTCATATACATCAAAATCACCCCTTAAAATCTTAGAATTTTCTGATGCACAATCAGGTGTATTAAGCAATTTTGGGTTTTTGCCTAGAAATTACAGATTTGCCTTTTTGGGTTTCTTTCTTCTATTTTCTTCGTCTTTTGTTTCAATTCTTCTAAACCCCTCTAATCAAGTATATTCTTCGATTTTCTTTAAATCTTGATTACTTAAGTGTGCTTAAAACTCAATTCTTGGTTCTTTAATTT
>JAOXJP010232738.1:0-10420 GCA_025762735.1 Platanus orientalis | reverse complement strand
GGATTCCACTCAAAAGAAAAATCACATGTCATTCCAATACAGTATATGAGCCCAATAATGAACTAAAAGATGATGAATTTAGGTCACACATTGATGGCTAAGCAATGCACTAACTTACCTTCTTTCTAAAAAAAATTCAAGAATTACCTTAATTTCTTCATAGAGCTTCTGTTCCTCGGCATAAAGCTTGTCTAGTGTGATGCAAAGGGCAGCAGGTTTGCAAGGTTCACTAGGGGCATGGGATCCAATAACGTCCCTGCTGGACTGAAGCGATCTAGAAGACCAACTCCAAGTCAATGCACTAAAGACCTTTGCAGACTTGCCCCTATTCCCTATAAATAAAATACTTAAAAAATTAAAATATCATTAAAAGATGATAAGTAGAATGCTATGGTAATAAATAAATAAAAATCAATCACTCAAATAAGAAACAGAATAGAGGAAATCTAAGGTGCCCAAATGGTAGACCATAAGAAGCTTACCAATATATAGCAGTACATACAGTGCCTATATATGTAGGACCTAACATTCTACCACTCGCTCTAGTTATGCCAAGAAGTACTATCAGATAAGATGATAAACATCTCATCAATCATGTTCTTTTGATCAAATGGGAAACCAAGCTGGTAAACAGTGTAAGGAAGAGTACAGAGCAAGTCATTATGATCAGATGATCAGGTACACTTTTTGCATAAGAGATTTAGGTGGGACTCAAGAAATGGTGCTTGCTCATTCCGTGGATACACATCACATCTACAACTCACCAATCGGTAAACTGACCTTGTCGTCTTAGAATTTCCTCAGAAGGACCAGGAGATCCCTCCAAAGAGAATAGGGGCTGCAGAGTTCTAACTTCTATGGTGGTTACTGACATACAAAATAAGGAACACCACCCAATTTCAGTGAAATTGGCAACACTGAAACAATCCTGAAACTACTGTAAATAGAGCAAGGGGGATTATAATAATATACAATTAAAAAAGATTAACCAAGGTGAAGAACTTTGGAATACAAAAAAGAAATTGGGGGAAGATGAGGAGAAGTACTACAGATTCTGTAGAGAAATACCCTGAGTTCCAAATCCAAATCCAAATCCAAATCTAAATCATGGACCTGAAGTTCATATTGCCTCAAAACACTATTAAGATATCCTGCAGTCAACCCCCATACCGATCTACAAGATCCTAAGACATTTCAATCCACTCACAAGCAAGCCAAATACACAAAATTACATATCTACATATAAAAATAAATAAATAAATAACCTAACAAGAAAAAACAATAAAGGACAAAAATGTTGCATGATACAAGAGCAAATATAGGACAAGGCCCTGATAGTATGTTTCCCAAAAACAAATTGTATGTCAGACTAGACTCTACTAATTCCAGGCCAAAAATCCACATTGGTCCCACAACATCTCCACATCAGTCCAACTTCAAATATAGAAGGCATTTCTGATGGTAAGGATAAAACCACCCCAAAAGCCTGAATCCACCAATGTTCACGCCAGCAGTGGCAGCAAAGTATAGTGGGATAACCTTATCGTAGAAATGCCCTCAATTCCAAGACCGACCCTACAAACTGCCAAAGCAGGAAGAGGATTTCCAAAAGAAGAGCCCAAGAAACCAGAGGTGAAACTGATGAACATGGAAAAAAGATATCCCATTGTGCAGAAAAAAGAACAGAGAAGACAGAGTGCTAAAGTACTGAATGTTTCCTAGAGAAGCTTATATAAGAACCAAGCACAAACAGAAACACGCATAAATAAATAAAACGGAAAAAAAGAGCAACAGAGAATGATAATGGTTTCATAAGGGAAGAGAGGATAATTACTCCTATCTTCTCCAAAATTCTGGTAAAGAGAATCGCCTCTGTTGATGTCCAGAAGAACAGCTATATCCTTCCCGCCAGCCGATGCTTTCAGGAAATAATTATCCAGCTCCCTCACAATCCCCGCCAATGTCTTCTTAGTCCTCCAAACCGCCAATGCCAAATCCGCAGCCTCCTTCGCATACCAGCTAGCCATTGAAGAGTTATCGTCAATCAATTCTGATTCCAGAGGCTTCTCAGGTAGTGAATTCAGATCCGGATCAGCAACAACTTCCTCTCCCCGTTCTTCTTCCTCAAAATCTGTATGCATCTCCGCCCATTCTTCCTCCTCAACCTGCTGAACCACTTCACTCTTTTTCTGCCGAAGTGGGGAAGACGAAGAAGCGCCAAAATGGTCCCAGAGCTCCCAAGACGAGCTCGGAATCGGCTCCTCATCAATCTCGATGCCCTTTTCTTGGACAGGTTCCTCTTTTCGACTGTCCCCGGCCTTCCTTTCATCTGGGCTAAAGGGAGGCAGAGGTGGAGGTGCAGGCGGCAAAGGAGGAGGAGGCGATGAAGGGGATGCCAGGCCAAAAGGGCCATCGTCGATTTCCAAGGTCTCCGCCTCTGTGAACTGCTTGAGCGTTATCCCCGTATTCTTCAAAGCCTGCAAATAACCCATCTGGGCAGCAGCGAATTGCGCACGAAATTCGACCAATTTCTTCATCAGCCTCTTTCTTTCCTTGCATTTCTGCAATCTCTCTTCCCCATCAATCCTCGATGCAGCACAACCCATTTCTTTAAATCAGGAAACAACAAAGAAAGGATTATGCTCTTTATGTTTAGCTCCTCAACAAATCAAGGGAAATGGAGAAAAAATTCCCACATGAAAGATCAATCAAGCACCGCCGCTAGAGAGACCCTTCAGACTCAAAGAAGAATTCCCAGAAAAATGAAAGATAGATCTTCATTTTCAAGCTACAAATCCTCCATGACAGGCCCCTCCCATTTATGATACTTCGAAGAGCTGAAATATAACAGTAGAGAAGAAAAAACTGCGTTCCGTTTTTCCAGTGATCATCTCAGCTTAAAGAAAAGAAGAAGAAAAAAAATTTGCTTTACTCTTTCACAGAGACATCCAAAGTATTATAAAAAAAAAAAAAATGATTCCGACACTGAAACAGTCAAAATGATTACTTCATAAACAGCAACTGCAATACCGCTAAGAAAAACAAATGGTATGGTTAGAATACGCCAAAACAGGGGTAGAAAAAGCATGGAAAAAGAATCGCCAGAAGGGTTAAAAAAAACGAAGAACAGAACAGACACTCCTGTTGGGTTTCGGTGTCCCTACAAAGAAACAGCATCTACCCAACAATCCGTGGTAGGTGGATAGCCCTCTGTTCGAACACCAAGAAAGGTTGGTCGAAGCATCCAAAGCAGAAATGGCGCATTTTAGCAGGGGTTTTTTTTTTCTTTCAATTAAGCAATCTTGTAGTCCTTTTTCAAGTAATGTAAAAATTAATGCTTTTACTTTAACCTTTTGTGACAGTAGCGTTATCTAATACATATATTAATGCATTAATTAGACAAATGTGGTGATAAATTATAATATATTCTATATAATTTATCAAAAAATTAAATTAGAATACCAATAACCAGTGTTCAGGTGGCTGCCACGTCAACCTTCCAGAAGGTAGGCTAGGAAGTAAATCCCCTTAATTGCAACTTTCCAATGCCGGTTGCAATGGTAGCCACTTGTTTGGATAGAAGGTTTATCAATTTAATATATAAATTATAAAATCATTAACGGTTTTCAAAAAGATGGCCAAATATCATAAAGTAAAATTATATGGATTGAGATCTGACACATTATGCACAACAATCGTGGGGCCGGGTCCTGGCTGGCCCTGACAAGGTCTGTTTCTGTATGCTACTGGCTTGGATTATCCCTTGTTCAAGGCTCAAGTTGTCAAGTACGGCCGAACTTACATCTAGTCAAGCCCAAGGTACATTAGTTCTTTTTATAACTTGCACAACTGTCCTTTTGGGCTGGATGTTCAAAACTCTTTCGATAAATCTCTCAATCTCATTAAATAGTATTTTATTTAAAATCTATTTCCACATCCAATTTCAAGTTTCTAAATCACAATGTACAACAATAATACTTATGGATTTAAGCATGGTTGTTGATGACAATAATTTTTTTTTATATTGTTATTAAAACCTTTCATCATTAGTCTTGCTCTTATATTTTTGTTATCTATTTGATACCTTTCCCACTTTTATACATCCACTTACATGCAAAGCGGATTTACTATAGCAAGACTAAAGCAACAAGGTGATGAATGACACGTGTGCAAAAAAAAGTAAAAAACACCCAATAGTGTTTTTTTTTTTTTTTCTTTGGTGATGGTTCACTTTTTCCACCCACATGTCACCCAGAACCCGGTGCTTCAATCTCACTACAATAAAAGTGTTACAGAAATCTGTTTTGACTTACATCAGGCAAGTTAAATCACTTTTAATGAGTTCCCACGAATATTGATACCAATAGAATACATGGATTATATCTCATATTTCATAGCCTCAAACTAATATCTCAAATCAATATTCATCATCAGTTCTTCACAATGAACAGATAAACTCATCAACATTCATAGCAATTACCTTATCCATATAAATGAGACTCAAGGTAAGTCCTAGAACTCTCCCACAAATCAAAGAGTTGGAGCATTAGAAGTTTTAATAGATTATGAGAATTTATTCTCAAATGAATGTATTTGTACTAAGTTTCTAGATAATTCCTTAGAACAATCCTACTAATTTTTATATAATCATGGGTATTTTCATCTACCAAAAATATTGCATATAAAATTATATTTATCATCTAATTTAGACTCACATAAACCAAACTCTTTAATTTCAATGTTATACTTAACCATTAAGTAAAATATTTGTTCTTCATTCTACCTTATATGTATCCATCAAAGACACAAACGTAGGACAATCCTATATTTATTGTTTTGATAGATGAGTCTCCACCTATTCAATTACTTGAAAGACACCAAATAATGGATTTAGATAAACTCTATTTAAGTATAAATAAAACTATAGTGTAACTATCGATGCAAGTAAAGCTCCTAGAAACTCATCTAGGGTCTAAACTAATGCAGGGATTTTGAATTTTCTTTTTGATAGAAACTGTAGATTAAAATTCAACCAATTCATACATCATATCTATGTTTATATAACCTTAACATAAAGCCTATAAAACTATGATTCTTGGAAACCAACATACTGAAATGAGGAAACATATTCTACTTTCATTTTACTTGTTTCTCAAAGAAGCCAACTATATGTAAGTGCATAAGTGCTCATGGTAATTGGCAACTTCCCATAGATAAAATTCCTAGGGTCTGTAAGCAAGGTCACTAGATGTAGGTGCGTGTCTAAGCCTAAAGAAGACCATGGCAATCAAGACAAGGCACCAAATGACCAAGTTTCATCAAGGTTCAAAGCAAGCTTTGTCAAAGAAAGTAAAAAAGGGAAGTATTCTAACTCAAACATCTCGAGTCCTAAATCATATCCCCAGGACCTATTTAGATGCCCCAAAATCCCTTTGCGTTAGTACCTCACTCTAGAAAAGACCAAAGGAAAATCGGATCTAAAATGGGCAAAATCTTCTATAAGATTGTTGTAAGATAGATCATATGATCGATCATAAGATTGGTCATAGGATCGATCATGCAACGACCCAAGCAAAAAAATGTTGGATTCAAATTCTAAATTGTGTGTTGTCTTGTGCTCAAATTTTACCATTATAGTAGGATTTTCTAGAAGGATCCTAGAGCTAAATATGCTATAATCATTTGGCTATAAAAGCCAATGATTGACAATGATGGAGAGCACCTGAAAAAAACTAAAGAAAGAGAAAAGCATTTGTCTCTCTACTGTTTACATTGCGATTAGTAGCTACAAAGGCTTAAAGAAGCCTTTAAGAATAAGAGGTTGAGCTTGTTAAAGCTCACCTAGAGCTATTGTAGCTTGTGAAGCTTCGGTTTCTAAGTCCCTGAACCGACTCTAGAGATCCGAGAGCTAGAGACCAAAGGTATAAATCTTGTGCTCTATTTTTGAGCTTATTGTGTCTGATAGAATATCATTCTTGTTGTATTTGGTTCATGGTTTAGAGCACACTAGAGCATTCTCATTGGAATATTGCTTGTGCTCGGGGGACTCAGCACTCTATGCAACTCATAGCAGTCCACTGTGTGTACATTGTGTTTGTGACTTACTTGTATATCTGTTGCTACATATATTGAGCTTATTATGTTTATACTTGCCTGAGTTAAAGGCCATTCATTCTAGAGATTTCATCTCTGAGGTCTATGGACTGGTGTTGGCCACTGAAAAACTCTATATAGCCAATCGTTTTAACAATGCTTAAGCCCCATACTTGAAAATCTATTGTAGTGTTTAAATGAGCTATTATTTCATTCATTTGCCTATTTTTAGAGGCTTTACACTTTAGAGATTTCATCTCTATTGGTTATGCACACATAGACCATATCAACCTATTCTAGAGGCATCATTAGCTTCGTTGAAGCTTGACGATTTGAGCTACATTAAGTATTTCTTAGTTTTATAGAGCCTATTGTTATTGAGAGATTTACCTCTAAACACGTATCACTATTTTAGTGATTGCCTTGGTTGGAAACACCCAAGGTTGTGTAGTTGGGTTCATTGATTTCCCTTATAATAGTTGTCAGCACCCAAATTTTGACTTAAGTCATTTTATGGCATAAGGACAGCATAACAACATTTAGGCATCAAGACCCTAAGCGCCTTTGGTTTAGGAAGAGCAAACTTGGACCCTAGGAGGTTAGCCATTCTCTAAGAAGTCTCTCCGAATATTTCAACTGCGAATGAATTAATCAAAACACCTCATTATAATCCATATACACCATTTCAGGTCAAGTCCTAATCTTCCACAAAAACATCAATAGGACTTTGAGGGTCTGCATTTATGAGTTCTATCCATGTTATTTGTAATTTTTTCTACCTTTGTAAGTCTTCCCTCAGCAAAGCACTATAGGTGAAAAAATTACCATTTTACTATTTTACCTTTAAAAGCCCAAAACTCATTATCTACCACTCAGATCATTGAATTTTCTCTCGTTTATATAAGCCTTCTTGTCATGAAACATCATAGGGGAAGAACCCTCATTTTCACATTATTTGACTCACTTGCAAAAAATTACCATTTTACCCTTTTCACCTTAGAGAACTTACCCTTGAACCTTCAAAGTATCCTTAAAGCTTCTCCCTTTACCTGAATGATGTCATGTCAGTTCCTGTGACTCTAAGACTCTCAAGACTCCAACACTTTGTGATCCACCAATTGTCCACAATGGGCCTTACCCATTCACAAACTCTGTCATATCCAAAATACAGCGTTTTGTAGGTTTATTGCATCATAGTTTCTTTATTCAAACTCATTCCGAAACCTAATTCCAACCATGCTAATGTGACAGGAATGTTTGGGAAACCTAAAAACCACTATCTGTTTACAACTAACAGAGTTTGAAAAGTCAAAAAGCAAACTCGGGCATAATCACTTGTATCTGCATGAGTTCAATTTTCTTCAGAAAGATGATTTTTCATGTTTCTCCCCGCATACATATCTGATTAACTCACCGTTTGCGACAGCACCTCTAGTGATCCAACCCGCACATATTCCTTGAATATTTTGGCAAAAATTTTTACTATCTTACCTTTCTTACAGTTCAATGAAATTTTTCTCAAATTTACCAGAAATTGGACTCTCAAGGATTTGCGGATGTTGGATCACGAATCTGGTTGACCAATGTGTCCGCAAGGACCAAGTGGAAAAAAAATAAAAAATGGATGTGGACCTTTGTTTTGGAATCTTTATTTACTGAATCATTAATCTAAATCCTAAATTACTGCATCATCAATCTAAATCCAAATCCTAAATTACTGCATCATCAATCTACCCCTCTCCCACTGGTCTATGTCACCAATCCAAGTGAATAAGCACACCCTCATCATTACCCTCCACCTAAGATAGCTAAGCTAATCCTAGCCTCTCCCTTAGCGAAGTCACCTAGCACAAAATCCTTGAACCCTAGCCACCCATTTTAGATCGAATCCTAACCCTACACCTAAAAACCACCTAAACTAATCCCCACCCTCCATTTTAGGTTAAACCCTAGCCACATATTACAACCCTTTGGAGGCTATAAATACCCCCACATTCGTACTCAAGGTGGTTGGGAACAAAAACCCTAAACCCAAAAAAAAGAGGAAGAAGAAGGATTTGTGCAAACCCTAGGCCACTTGGACCCAAGGTAAGCCTAAACCCTACCCAATTTTATTATCCCCATGCTCATATGCTAATTTTACATACTATTACGTTGTTCAAATTACAATAAATCATTGCTACAATTCAGGTTGCACACTAGAGGTTGTTGCTCAACAACCTCTGCTTGCTTTCATTTCTAAGCATGCCTTAGTGCAAATTTTTTTATGAATTTTCTAGCACTCAAATTTGAGTATGTTATATTAGACATGTATGCTAGATAGTAGATTTAATTTGGTGATTTTATGATCTATGGAAGGCCTTGAGATGGCCCCTTAAACAGAACCCAAAAATTGGGTCTTGTGTGACCTAAATTCAGCTGAATTATTGTCGATTTTTTTGTAGAATTTTGTAAATAAGATCTTGAGCTAATTTTTGGATATCTTATTCGCCTAGTATATTCCTGTATATGGTAGAAATTTTAGAATTTTTCAATGTCTCTAAGGGGTCCAAATAGCCAAAATAAGGTTGCTGGAATTTAGGTCCAGGCCTCATTCCTGAATTTTAAGGGAATTAAAATTTAGGCATTGAAAAATCAGGCATTGGATAATCAGGTGTTAGAACAAACATAGGCTTATCATATATGGTCGAAAATATCTCTCTCTCACCTTTCCAAATTGATTGACCATGCTCAATTTAAAATTTTGTGGAGAGAGATATGCTCTTCAGAGTACAGACTATCTAAACTTAGCATCTGAATTTTAATTTATTAAAATTTAGGCATTGATAGCAAATTTAGGCACCAGTTTCACAATTAGGAATTAGACAAACATATGTTTATCATATATGATTGGAAAGATCTCTCTCTCAGCTTTTTAAATTGACTGACCACACTCAATTTAGAATTTTGTGAAGAGAGATATGTCCTCCAGAATACAAACTGTTCAAACCTAACGCCTGAATTTTAATATGTTAAAATTCAGACATTGAAAACAAATTTAGGCATTAGTTTCACAATCAGGAATTAGACAAACATAAGCTTATCATATATGGTTGGAAAGATCTCTCTCACTCTCTCAGCTTTCTAAATTGACCAACCACACTCAATTTAGAATTTTGTGGAGAGAGATATGCCTTCGGAGTGCAGACTGTCCAAATCTAATGCCTGAATTTTAATTCAGGCGTTGAAAGTAAATATAGGCATTGGAGAAATTCAAGCATTGGGATCTAAGATCCACCCCAATGAACCGTAACCTTCTCTAAAGCTTATACACAAGCAAATAACACCTTAAAACCCATCCATGTGCTTAAGTACCTCTGTTGGCCCTATTTTCATTCCAATGCCTGAATTTTTATTCAAGCATTGAGAGGAATTTCAGGTGTTAGGATGAATTTCAGGCATTAGGCTTGTGTTAAAAATCACTCTGTTCTTAAATGTTTGGCTTTTCATTTTAGATTTAGGGTAAATTCCATAGACCACAGAAGGGGCCCACCCTTATCTGTAATTCTTTACCCTTTTGGGACCCACACAAGGGGTTCAAAACCCGAGATCAATTGCTGGCTTCCAACAACTAATGCCTGAATTTCATCTAAATTAAATTTAGGATTGAAAATTCAGGTGTTAGAGTGAAATTCAGGCGTCAAGCCTATAAAAGACAAATGACAACCAACTTCAAACCATTTAATTCCATAGACATAATCTAGGGATCCCTTCATTGCAAATGCCTCTTTTAGCTTCCCCAATAATCATAGTGAGGTTGACTATACACTTATGATTTTTGAGTGTATCCGAGACCCAAACTTTACTTGGGAGATAACGCCTGGGTCATGGATGTTGCGTCAGTGCAATTAGGTCGAGTCAACCTACTCAATCACTACCTTTCAACCTGTTCCGACCTTTTACGGTCTCCCTTTTACCTTGGGGTCATGTCGTAGTGGTTCACAACCCAAAAACCTTAGGATTTGGCCATTGCCCAATTAGGTTACTAAAATCATGCACATTAGTACAACATAGTCCTGACCCCAATTTCGTTAACATGTTCATGTTTTGCAGTAGCGTGAAGTACTTTATAAGTATACAAACAATCTAAAATGAATCTACCCTGAATCACTCTAACAGTCAGACGTTACTTGACTACTGAGATTAACACACACAATAAACCCCTAGAACTACATGTAGTTTAATCCCGACAAAACCCTAGGAACACACTGAACCATATAAGATCGGGTATGTAGGCAGCTTGAGACTATGTCTCAGGTGCAACTACAATGATCACACCACGGGGGTG
>JAOXJP010232737.1:0-24454 GCA_025762735.1 Platanus orientalis | reverse complement strand
ACTTTTCGGTACTGATGCGTCAGCCCCTCTGGTGCCGTTTTCACGGTTCTCACGAGATTTGTTCTCACATAATCCAAGCCACATCTTTTTTGTTTTAGCCGCTTCATAGTTCGAGACGAGCACTCCAACAACCCACTGTCCTGGTCAGGTCTATTTAACACACGGGTTAACCGATGATAGTTTCGGTAGGCATGTGATCTGCATTTTGACAGTTAGTTGGATATCTTCCCTTCGAGTCGTCGGGATACAATGCCAATAATTTCAGACTCTGGTGGACTGTCCAGACACCCTTCTTGTTTCTGGTGGCGAGGCACCGCATTGTGGGTTGTTGCATCTTCTGTTCTCTCAGTTCCTCCTTCCTCTTTTTACCGACTTAAAGAGATAATTGCTTTCGTTTTCTTCATTGGTGAGATCAGAAGATAAAAACTCGTTTTCTGTTACGAGAAGCTTGTGATTCAACTTCGAACATTTGCAATTCGGACCAGGTTTGTAAACTTTTCTTCTCTTTGTTTTCTTGCAAGAGACAAATGTGCTTCTGCTTTTTCTGCACATCATTTTTGTTGATGGTAGGCATTTCACCTGAAAATCAAGGCAAATAATTTACTCCTTTCATTGGCACCCCGGTTTTATCCAGCTTATATTTGGGAGAAGACAGTGCAAAAGCGCGGATAAAAGGGGCATTGAAAACATATATTTTGAAAACCCAAAAATGCCCCTTCTTCTTCCTTCGATCTCCCCACATTGACACCGGCAAAAACTGTCGTTGTGCGACAGGTTGCAACCGAACCAACTTCAATAGGAGTGCCTGAACCCCTGAAATCTTCTCTATAAAGCTTCCGACGGAATCAGCGCCTGTAACTGAACCACCTGCTCTAGAAATCATCCACAAGATCATCAACATGAGATGGAAAATCCATTTCTTTTAACCCTTCGTCTCATCGCTTAAATCTCAGAACCCAGAGATTGATTAGACAAATAGGAAGTGGTGGTGACTACGGCAGATGCTAATCCACCGTAGTATTGTACAGTATCTAAACCCTGTAACCGGATCCAAAGTCTATTTTCTGATTCTTTTTTTTTCCCCCTCTTTTTCCTCTCTGTAAACTCGAACCCAAACCCAAAAAATCAGGTCTCATTTTCTACTTCCATCATGGTTTACGCACATCCAAACCCTGCAACCGAACCCAAACTCTTTTCTTTTCTTTTTTTATTTTTTTCTCCGTAAATTCAAACCTAAAAAAATTAGATTTCTTAATTTTTAACTCCCATATGCCCCTAAACAAAGCCATATCAATCCAATACAAACCAAATCCCTAAAACGTGAGCACACGTCTAAAAGCAACAGTCCAGTGGAAGAGATGACATTGATTTCCTATCCACCTGCGGGTGTTGGTTCAACCGAACCTGCAAAATAGTTTTAGATAGCTTCAAATCTGAGATGGTTCTTATAGATTAGAACAAGCGGTTGCAGGTGACCATTTTTCCCGATGCAGATGCCAATGCCACTAATAGAGGTATGAATTTGGTGCGATGACGACTGTGGAACAACTGGTGTGGCGATAAATGGGTTAAATTGAAGAAGGCGGTGAAGAAGAGAGTAGGCAGTGGGGAAAGATGCAATGGAAGAAGAGGGGTATTTTAGGATTTTAAAAATAAATTTTTTAGTACCTGTTTTGCCCCCTTTTACGTTACGTGTCTTAACCAGCTTTGAACCGGATAAAACATGAGTGCTAGCTTAAAAGGAGCAAATTATTTGCCGAAAATCAAATAGACAAATAAAGATTTATTTCCTTTTGAAACTCCTTGACTTGAGATAGTCACAAATTTTTTATTCACTATATTGAGGAGTGATCTGCTACAGCATATTTTGCTGTAACGTTTGTAGCATGAACAAAATGCGTTGGTTTTATTGTCTTTTTACATGATGTTCTTATTTTTTTACATGCTACATAAAGCTTGGGCAAAATTTGCTACAGCTGATCACTTGGCGAGGGGTTGACGGTGAATATCTTCTTTCTGTTTTTTTTCTTCGCTCTTAAGGTTTCAATCTTGGACAAGTGTAAGTGTTCAAGTTTTGACTTAGCAGACTCCCATCATTCCAAATGTTGCCCAAGCAGGATAATGATTGTCTATTTTGAGACAAACCTCTATTGTCGTGCATTGATTGACACATGATGTGTTTTTGAATTTGATGTCTTTTATTGACCACCTACTTTTTCAACTGAACACTTTTTTGGACCCTTTTACCCCCCAAAACAAGACATGTCTGTTTATAATTCATCATATACACTACAGAAGCATTTTTATCACAGAACATTTGCTTCGTATTTTTGAATATATTCAGACTTTCTCTACTTGGGGTTTTTTCTTTTGGAGGCGGGATTTCGTAGGACAGGTTAAAGTGAGTCTAGGATAAGAATGGCACAAGGGCTAACATGTCAGACTTTACTTTTTTGGGAGATGTTTTTTACTTTTTGACACTGATGTGTCGGTCCTAATGTGGATTCAACATAGGAAATATGTAAAAAAGGACATGTAAAATGACAGTTTGAGAAGGTAGTTATACTAATACAACAACAAAGGGACATACAATCAAACACATTGTGGATTCATTTTCATTTTTACATGAGGAGCATTAATAATCTACATCTATATTCCTTTTTAATGAGATTCTTTCTCCTTAGGAGCCTGAGAGGAAGAAGAGAAACTACTTAACAGATTATAATAATTTTTTATTTAGATTTAAGAAACCAGAATAAAAAAAATGGAGACGGTGCGCCCCCACCTTGAACAAACGAATCTTTTAAAATGACTTTTTGACTTTCAGGATCCAATCATTACCCAGTCTGGAGACCACACAACAGATGAGGGAGGTGGACTAAACTCACGGCGTTAATTCAGATTTCAGATTATTAAAAAAATTCTTAATATGATGAGTTGTACAATTATGCGCTGGTGGTGTTTAGGATACACAGTACAGTACACATGAACAGTGGAAATAATGGTGGGGATGAATAGGAGGTGGGTCCTCGACGACGCCAAGGATGAGGAAGCTTTCTCCTACTTACAATGGAACCACCGACACGGGTTTTCCGTGTGAAGCTGAACTAGATGCCCCTCTAAATAAAACTAAAGTAAAGGTAGGAGAAGAGGAATAAAGCGGGAGATAAGAGTGACTAAAGCGGGAGATAAGAGTGACTAGCGTGATTTTGTGGGTTAAAAAGTCTCTCTCTCTCTCTCTCTCTCTCTCTCTAGCTTTACACACAAAACTACCGTGGCTGGTGGAGAGAGGAAGAGAATGGCACCTCTATGACTCTCTCTCTCTCTCCTCCCAGAGTATCTTCTTCGTGCCTGACGCTCATGTAGAAAGAAATGGAGACTGAACAGATCTCTCAAGAAGCTGTAAGTCCTTGTTCTTAATTTTTTTTTCCCGGGTTTTGACTGTGTTGTGAGATTGAAATGCTGGATTTTGTGATACCTGCTTCGTTTTCTCTTATGGGTTTTGGGTTTTATTCTTAATTTCTCAATTGGGTTGATGTTTTGTTTGTTACTTTGATATTGTTTAATTTTCTTCCACGATTTGGATTTTATTTACTGAATTTCTTTTTCCCCCTTCTCCTGGGTCAGCTTGTTTTTGCACCCTGTTACTTGGTTTCTAGAATTTGTGGGCTTATTAGATTTGATGAGGAATAGATCCTTACACTGCATTATTCTTGCAAGGATACACTGAATTGTATAAATATCTAATTATAATTCATATGCTCTTACAAGTAGAACCAAATAACCATGAGACCAGAATTTTTGAAGCTATAACACTGAGCTGATGAAACCTAACAAGGAACAATACAATGGGATCTGGGGATTAAGCGATTATGGCGATTTTGTTAAGGACCAGTGGATCTTTTATATGGATCTCCCAATTTTTGGCTGAAAATCAGGTCGGCCGATTTTATATACTTGCTACTACCTCTTCTTTTAAGGCTTCAATGACGGTTCCAAAGATTACAGAGACAATGTAATGAAATTCCTGTGGAAGCCTGGGGAATAATAAAAAAAGGACTTTTTGATAAACTGGAAAGTGAGGTGCAAATTATAAAATATAATGGTGGTATGGGATTCAGACACCTCTAAGAGCGACATGGGCCTTTGATGGCCAAAGGGCTGTGGGGATTCCATAGGGAATCACATAATCTTTGTCATGTGGTCAGTAGGGAAAAGTATGGGATTCAACCCAAGGAGTGGGAATCAAACTATACAAACCGTGATGTCCATGAAGAGCATAAGTAGACTTCTCCCAGATTTTTTCAATTCATCACATATGAGGTGGGTAAAGGCTATAGCTTTAGTTTCTAGGAGGACTTGTGATGGGTTAATAGTCTTCTTTGTATCTTCTTTGTTTCCTTTGTTTGATAAGAAAAGGGCAAGACAGTCTCATCTTATCTAATGTTGGCATAGCCTGGGACCTAGGATTTTGTAGGGTACTTGAGAAAGTGGAGATGGGGGAGGCTGTCTTACTTATAACTTACCTTTTAGATGTATTTTATCAACCTAGAGGATTAGAACATCCATGTGTGGTCCTTGTTGCCAAAGGGTGAATTTGCATCCAATTGTTTTTCCTTGCCACTTTTCCCACCTATACCTTAAACCAGTAACACCTTCCCCTCCTAGATGGTCTAAAAGATCTCCACTCCGGCATTGTGCTTGGAGGTAGGGCACAAGAAGTTAATAACGGTGACATTCTCCATTGAAGGAGGAAAGGTGGTTCCTTCTTCCCCATGTTTGCCAATTATACTTCTAATAATTATGGTTTTTCATCAATATCATTCGTACATACATACGTATATATTTTATTATTGTTCTACAATCAATTTTTCCTCCTTAGTAAGAATCTCTTGCCCTCAGCCATGGGGGGTGCTTCTTTGCTGGGGATTGTTTTGAGCTGCTGCCAATTGGATAAAATTAAAGATCAAAAAACAATAAGGGTTCAGAAAGACTGACAAAAATAGGGAATTGGGTGAGGGATGTGTTTGTGGTTGGTCACAAAAACAGACCGGAACTTTCTTCTAGTAGCAATTCATGCCCCCCTCCCCCCAGCTTTATCTATTTATTTATTTATTTGTTCGTTTTTATCAGCATTTATCTTTCTTAGCTTATATACATTCTGATTCTGTACCATGAAATGACAGTATTCATGGGGGCTTTAAGTCAGTTACAGTCTAGCTTTTAAACGTTTTTTTTTGGATAACAAGTAAGTAAACACTGTCTAGCTTTTAAAGTGTCAAATGAAACTTTAAATACTGTGCTTATCTGGTACAGAACTTCGTTTCACTTTAGGTTCCATGTCCAAGCTCCTCAGTTAAATTTATCTGAAAGATAAGAATAAAGAGATAATGTACTTTAATTGTGTTAAAGAATTCTGTAACCGTAAGGGATGTGGAATTATCTATTCCTTTTTTTATGAATGAATTCCTATAGTTATTATCAAACAGGAAGCCAGCATTGATGGCATTTACTCAGCTGAGAGTTCTTTTGTGTCAATCTTTGGGTTAATCTGAAGCCTTCATACATGATTAATTTTAGATTTAATAGACTGCTTGGTGAAATTGATCCTAATATTCTGCATTGATGCCAGCTGAGAATTCTTTTGATTCCATCTTTGGGTTCTGAAGCTTTCCCACATGATTAGTTTTAATAATTATGAGAGTGCTTGATGATACTTATTATATTTCTACAAAATTGATCATAATGTTCTCTTTTCCCTTCACTAATAAGATAATTGGATTCTTGTTTACTCTAAACATAATATTATTGTGTATCTACTGCAGCTTAGCTTGGAATTGGGAACATTGGCGCTTGATACTGAGGTTCTGGGCTCAGAAATTTATTTAGCTTTGGGACTGACCAAGTCGGCTAAAGGAGATTCTGGAAACCCCCGAGTGTTGTCACTCCTTTCTTCGCTTCTGGAGAGATCTGTTCAAAAGAATGAAAGGTTATTAGAGACAACAAAAAAGAAAGATACAGTTACAATCTTTCATGGTTTAAGTGCACCCACCCTGGGCATTCGATGGTACATTGATCGTATCTTCAAGTACTCTAGCTGCAGCCCATCCTGCTTTGTTGTTGCATACATATATATGGATAGATTCCTCCAACAGATGGATGTTCGTCTCACTTCCCTCAATGTTCACCGGCTTCTAATCACAAGTGTAATGGTAGCAGCAAAATTTATTGATGATGCGTAAGTATTGTTCTTAGTAGCTAGATGTGTTTATGGGTGACTATTCTTTGTGAATAATCTTCACAAAAACAGGGTGCTTTGATGATAGATATTCCTTAATGAAACCTAACGGCATACCATACTCTTTTTTCACAAATTTGTTGATCTGGATCTTTGATTCATTCAGTATGTCTTGGATGGGAAATAGCCAAATAATTAGAATAGAGACATAGGATCACTGTCACAAGGAGTAAGGTTAATAGTTAGGTTTGTTAGCAGTCACCATTTGGCAGTTTGAAGTGCACATTCAATATGATTTTGGGCCCATGCTCCATCGAAGAGCTGACCATTGATTAAATTGGCTGAATCAATGTTAGTGGCCTATGTAGTCTAGACACAAATAAGCATTATCATCAAACATGGAAAGAGGTGTGAGATACATTAACCTTGGGACCAATATTTTTACATTTCTTTTTTCTTTTAATAAGAAAAGAATTTATTAGAAGAGAGGAAGAGCAAGGATGCGAAAGAGATGGGGGCAAGAGAATTTGACCACCACACCCAAGGCAGAACACAAAATAACAATTATAAAGGCATAGAATTGTTAATTATGTGGTTCATGTATATTCTCTTTTTACTGTGGTAAGTGCATATGTTGGGGTGAACATTTCATTTTTGGTCAGTACAAGCATATTTTTTTAGTTAGCCCTTCATGAACTTTGTGCAGCAGCTTTTGATGGGCTTTTAACTTTGGAAATACTAAAATATTGGTAAGGCTGGATTGAACATACAAGTCTATTTCATTGAGGTTGTGGATTCAACTCAACCTACCTTTAAGTAAAGTCGTCAGATTTTTGGACACCAAAAGTGTCTGGTTTTGGCCCTTAAATTATATTCAGTGCATGCAGTTGAGACTTAGAACCATTACTTGACAAACCTTATGTCCTGCATATTTGAAGGGGCAGAGTTTTCAAATTAACTTCAGAGTCAGATTGGTGAGCACCCACAAGATATCCTGTAATCTAAAGAGAAGCCTGACAAACAAGCTTCTCAAATTATTGTCAAATTTTTCTGATTAAAACAAGGCTGCACTTTGGTGACTGATCTTTTTATACTTCAATTGTCTAAAGAATATCATCCATGGAACATGCAGATTCTTCAACAATGCCTATTACGCAAAAGTCGGAGGAGTAAGCACTGCAGAGATGAACGGATTGGAGATTGAGTTTCTGTTCAGTCTGGATTTCAGACTTCATGTATCCGTCAATACTTTTGAGTGGTACTGTTCACAGTTAGAGAAGGAAGCTGCTGGTGGGTACCAGATTGAGAGGCCAATCCAAGTTTGTAGGTTGAAAGAAAGCTGGCCAAACAAAGACGAGCCTCAACGTGCTCCCACAATTGCGAGATACAGTTGGTGAGCCATCTAAATGTACTGTTACAAGTCCAAAATTCTACGTAAAATCATCAATCAAGTTAGAGAATAGGGATTTTGCATTACAATTATATGTTAAATCACTTGTAGTCAATGGTTTTTGAAGAAGATTGAGTGATTTCGTGCTTCTCTTGGTATTTTATTTTTCTCTCTTTTTTTTCTTCCTTTATGGTATATGCAATAACTAAGCTTTCTAAGTACCATGAGGTTGAGTATAATTGGGGCCTGATGGAAGGCCGGCTAAGCTGGTTTATAGTGTTAGCAAGGATAGGGGAATGACTTCCATGAGTAGCACAACTGCTCAAACCAGGAAATCTGCACTGCATATAGAATTTGGGCATTGGTTATCATTTTTCCTACAGTGCTTCTTCAGGTCCATTGTAGGGGTGTAACTTGGGCTGAGCCAACCCAAAAAATTGAACAGCCAACCTGATCCCAAACCCAAGCTGAACCAACCCAAGCTAGAATTTTCAAATCCAAGCCTTATTCTGGTCTGAATTAGGTTAAGTCATGTTTACTTGGGTTAAAGCTACTTCTCACATTTACACCTGTAAATCAGTAGTAGGAGTCTTAACCCAAAAGTGTCTTGACAACCCCTCCCCCCCCTTCCCATAAAACAATATATGATGACCAAAATATGATTTATAATTTTGAGCAAATTTTGAAGAGAAAAACAAAAACAAAACAAATTCATTTCCATGGTGTTACTGATCACGAGTTATAGCAGCTCAGCTGTAGCGGTAAATTTACAATTCATTATTCAATTTTAACTTTCAAATATATCGCACATTATATATTAAACATAATGCCCTTAAACATGATTATTCAAACATTCAGTAAGATGGTTACTAAAACAGTGTGGCAAGACTATGATCGCCTATGATGTAAAACAATAAAATTAATCAAATAATAATATTGTTTTTAGACAAGTAAATATTTTATTGATCACTGAAAATAATTACAATAGTGTATATATGTGAAGAAGCATCCCTCAAGATTACATCTTTAAGATTTACAGGAAAATCATTGGGATATAAAATATCTTTTATCACATGAAGCATTCAAGGCGGCAAAAGATATCTACAAGTTGATTCGCTTCCCTCCATATATTGTGTTTCTCAAACTCTTCCAGCATGGATAATTATTATTATTATTATTATTACAGTAATAATAATTTGAAAATTTTCAGAAATCAGCAACCACATAGCCTTGCTTCAAATACTTGGGGTCAAAAGACTCAAAACAACGAATTTCAAGATTCATGTTTAAACAGTTGAGTGGGGTTTTATGTCAGTTTTCTACTTGATGCATCTCTCTCTCTCTCTCTCTCTCTATATATATATATATATATATATATATACATATATATATATATATTACTCTCCTAATCTATCGTTAACTTAGTTCACATCATCTCCAGTTTCACTGGGCAGGTACCACTCTAGTCTCAGTTCATGATGTGACACGGTGTCTGACAAGGGTGCATTAATAAATACATAGGTATTTATTTATTGTATATTTACTATAATGCCCTCCTTTGACCAACAAACACCCTTTGTCAGACCACATGTTATGCACTGATTGGTAATAGAGTGGTACCTGTCCATTCAGACTGGAGATGATTCAAAATCTCGTTGGTTAAAAGAAGCTTCTGGACCTCTTCGATTCCACCAGACGTAATTCATAATTTCAAAATTCAACTTATTTTAGTCATACACGTTAATGATAAAAGAAGTCTTCTTAATAACAATAGCTGAAGTTAATTCTCATAATAATAATGAAACCTTCAAGCAAGTACTCAAGAGTCGAGACAACAACGTTCATCAAGTCAAGACGACAACAAAACATTCATCAAAAAAAAAAAAAAAACAAGAGTCAAGACAACAACAAAATGGTGAGGAAGGATTCTGTCGCCACCCTCATATATATATATATAGAGAGAGAGAGAGAGAGAGAGAGATCCTCTCACAAGATGGTGTGACTGCAACAGGTGATCTGTCACCCCAGATCCTCTCTTGTAAGATTAAAGTCTTGTTAACGTCTTTCTTATTCTGAAGTGCAAAGCGTAATGAAAAAATTAAAATACATCAAAGACCCATTTAGTGTTATCTAATTTGTTTACCATTCTGTCACACTTCAAAATAGACAGGATTCGGATTCGGATTCGGATTCGGATTCGGATTCGGTCGATCACCTATCAAGAAGATGTTGGTCAGCCACTTTACAAGCAATTATGCATGGTTTACAAATTTTTAAAGTTCAGTTAATGTTCATCTCGGTGGTCAACACGTATCCGAAAAAAAATCAACAAACTGAACAGTGCATTTCAGTTTTGTTTTTTTTTTGCCACATGTCAACCATTGAAATCTGCTGAACTATATCTGATCTTTAACAATCTGGATAGGATCACAGGGCCAACGGCCATACCTGCCCAGAGGGCCCTTGTGCCAGGTCTCTCTTGGGTCATGCAACATGACGAGCTAGTCACTGTTAATGTCTCTACCAATAATTCAAAAAGAAAGTCTTTTTTTTTTTTTTTTTGGCATCAAAGGAAAGTCTACACCCATATGACGGGGGGAAGAAACATCCTTTTCTAATACCGTTGATAACCACCAAGGAAAATTAGAAAATCATGTTTTAGCCATAGAGAAAACAGAACAACGCTTGGCTATCATGGACTGTTTCCATGAACATGATCTCCTAACAAAACTGATGGAGACGTTCTCAATCAATTCCAAAAGTAGGTCTTTCTTGCGTCATGCATTATCATGCAATATGACGTATCACTTTTACCGTCTACCAAAAGCATCCTTTTCTAACAACCTTGATAACCACCATGGAGAATTAGAAAATTATGTTTTAGGTATGGAAAAACGGAACCCAGTTTGGCTGATAGATGGTCGGTTTTCCATGACCATTTTTCCTTCAAAACTAAAGACATTCTCGTCCAATTCCACAAGTTGATCTCTCTTGGGTTATGCATTACCATGAAGTCTCATTGTTACCAATTCCAAAAGTGGGTCTCTTTATTTCTACTTTTTTGGGTATCAAAGCAAAGTCTCCACCTACAAACAGGGAGTAGAAACTTCCTATATAATACCCTTGATAACCACCAAGAAGAGTTAGAAAATTAGGCAAAGAAAAACGCGCATGGTCAGTTTCGATGACCAGTATCCATGCAAAACTAAAGGAGACTTTTCTCAATCAATTTTTTAAGTTTCATTCTCTTGGGTCATGCATTCTCATGTAACACCACGACTCACTTTTACTGTACCAATTCCAAAAGTGGGTTTAATTTTTTCTTTTCTTATTTTTATTTTTGGATATCAAAGCAAAGTCTCCAACGTACGGGGAGAAGAAACATCCTTTATAATACGCCTTGACAACCATCAAGGGGAGTTAGAAAACCATTTTTAGCTATGGATAAAAGGGAAACCTGCTTGGATAATACATAGGCCATTTGGCCATTCTCCTCAAAGAACTAAAGGCGACATTCTCAACCAATTCTAAGGGTCATGCATTATCATGCAACAAGACAGCTCACTGTTTCTGTCTCTACCAATTCCAAAAGAAAGATCCAATAAGCGACCATTTTATTATTTGTAAGGAGAGAGATTAAAGAGGATGTATACATGTGGTCTGTAAAATAAGTGTAGAGTGTTTGAAGTTTAGAAGTACCTATAGAGTTGTATGCCAAACACATTCCAATCAAATTTCTATAAAACTATTCATGCTTCATGGGAAAAGATATTGGCAATTAAAAAATAGTGTGTCCATAGTATGAGCACAATGAAAAGACGAAAAAGGATGAAACTAAAATTGATTTAGTCACAACTTTTGGATATAATGTAGAAGAGAAAAAAGTATCCATTGAGACTTAGAAGAAATAAAAATAAAAATTTAAAACTATTCATTTATCTATAACTTGTGAAATGGATTGCTAATTAATAGGATTCAATGAATTTAGACAAAAGGCCTTTGAAATTCATTAACAGTCATAAAACATTAATCAAAGGTTTGTTGAACCTAAATAAAAGCTTTTGACATTTATCATCGGTTATAACTCATTAACTACGGTTTAACTAAACCTAGATAAAGACTCTTCAAATTTAGATAAACAATAAACATTCCCACAACAGTTATGGGCTATTAATTAAGTCCATTAAAATGAAAAAATTATGTCCATTAAAGTGGAAAAATAATAAGCTTCATTAAACCTATTGAATTGTGATTCTATAAATAAAGGTCAATATCTCACTTTAAAATTGTTATAAAAAAAAAAGGGAGAAGCTCTATCAAAAGAAAGTCAGGAGTACAAAAAGCCTTAAAAGAAAAAGCAACATTAAAAAAAATATACTTTTTCTGCTTCTCTAAACAATAAACAATACCTTTCATTTTGAAGGCTCTTCTTGGTTTTCTGTTTTAGGCTAAACACTGAATAATACCATTCATTATGAAGGCTCTTCCTTGTTCTTTGTTTAAGTAAAGATAAGTCTTGTAATCCAAACCTGAGACCTAGACGTACATTTAGAAGAAGAGATTCTCCTTCATTGGATATCGCGCAAATTTATAAAAAAAAAAAAACTTAATTCCGAGTTTGGTTAAATCTTGACATTAGTGTAGTTGATTCCTTAGTATAATTGGTGGGAGGCCATGACTATCGTCTAGAAAACTTACAAATTTCATTTCCTCGTTAACTCGGGTTAAGTGGTGTTTTATTACTTGATTTTATAAATCTTTTGCACTGGTTGTTGGAGTGGAGTCTGATGCAAATCGAAGGCAAGTGGAACCTTAGGTGTGAGTTTCAGTAGTGCGGGATCAATCCCGACACAATTTGGTTATATAGACTATAGAAAACGAAGACCAAAGAATTGTCAATTCAATCTCCGATCGAGCTAGGCACCCAGTTCAATGTAAGATCAAGTCATCACGACAGAAACAAAAATAGAAACATTCATGGTGAGCAATGAAGCTTGGGTTTCGTGGTGGGTTTAACTTGTATGATCTATATAAGGTCTCTATAATTGTTTAAGGTTTAAGAGAGTGAAAATATTATGTAAGAAAAGTGATTTTGTAAGATATTGAAAGAGAACTCTTGTAATTTTTCCTAAATAATGAAGCTTTCTTTACAGTTCTACGATTTTTCCCCAACTTGGGGTTTTCCACATAAATCCTTATGTTCTTGTGGTGTGCTTGTGGTTTTGATTGTTTTACTCTAATTATTATTACTTCTTATTGTTTAGATAGGTTAGAAGGTTTTCTGTGTTAACTCCCAACAACCGGTATCAAAGCTGAGGTTTTGAAAAGCCAGTTTCAACAAGCTAAGGAAGCGTAGATTTTGTTTTGAGTGGGAGCAATGATGGCACAAGCGGATAAATCCACAAGTTTGGGATTGAAAAGTTCAATGATACAAACTTTTCATTATGGAAGATGTAGATAGAACGTATTCTATACTAGGAAAATCTCTATCAAACTCTTAGAGGGAAAGCAAAGAAACTCAATGTCACGTTAAAAACAGATTGAGCGGTGCTCAACAAGAAGGCCCTAGGTACTATTAGAACCTCTTTATCGCCATTGGTTGCTTTCAATATTTCCAAAGAGAAAATCATAGAAGATCTCATGGAGACCCTTAGTCAGATGTATGAGAAGCCATCTACATCAAATAAGGTATTCTTAATGAAGAGGTTTTCACATAAAGATGACTGCAGGAGGAACCATTACAAAAATATCTAAACGAGTTCAACATAGTCATAAGTTAGTTAACCTCACTAGGCATCAACTTCAAGGATGAAGTTAGAGCCTTGTTGATCCTATCCTCTTTACCAGAGAGTTAGGATGGTTTAGTTATGGTGGTGAGTGATTCCTCAGGTTCAGGCACTCTAAAGTTCGATGATGTGGTGAGTATAGTACTCAATGAAGAAGTCTGCAGAAAATCAATAGGAGAAGCATCAAGTGGGAGCACATTGAATGCAAAAGGGAGAGGAAGAATTGCGGAAAGAGGGCAAGACCGTGGGAGATCAAAATCTAGGAAGAAATCTAAGTCAATAAAGCCAAGAGTGGAATGTTGGAATTATGGGAAGAAAGGAGATCTTAAGAAGGATTGTTGGACACAGAAAAAGAAGACAAAGTAAGGTAGCAATAAGGAGAATGAAGGTTCTGCAAATATTATAGGTGACATTGTTGAAGACGCTTTAATTCTTGCATTAGATAAAAAGTTGGAGTCTTGGGTGTTACACTTTGGTACATTCTTTTATGCCACAATAAATAAAGAATGTCTCAAGAATTATGTGTAAGGGGATTATGAAAAATTCTATCTTAGAGATAATAAGGCTTGCAATATAATTGGCAAAAAAGATGTTTGGTTGATCCTATGCAATGGAGGTACATG
Source organism: Platanus orientalis (assembly GCA_025762735.1). Taxonomy (NCBI): domain Eukaryota; kingdom Viridiplantae; phylum Streptophyta; class Magnoliopsida; order Proteales; family Platanaceae; genus Platanus; species Platanus orientalis. Next base: position 10,417 of record JAOXJP010232737.1, on the reverse strand, counting down.
GTTGTTGAATGCTGTGAGACACATACCAAGTTTAAAAAGGAATTTAATTTTCGTTGGTCAGCTCATAAGTTCGAGACATACAACTGTTTTCATAGGAGGCATGTGGAAAGTAACCAAAGGTGTCTTGGTGATAGCTCGAGAAAAGAAAGAAGGTACACTCTAATTGACCGAAAAGCATGTCTCCATTGATGTGGCTAAAACAGGTGACAATTCAGGCACACGGCACTATAGACTTGAGCACATAAGTGAGAAAAGAGTGAAGATTCTCCACAGTAAAGGCAAGCTTCTAAGTTTGAAGGCAATAGACTTGAAATTTTGTGCAGGCCGCATTTTGGGAAAATAGAAGAAGGTTAGTTTTTTTAAAGTAACAAGGACACCGAGCTTAAAAAATTAGAACTAGTCTATACTAATATATAGGGACTAGCTCATGTATATTCACGTGGTGGCTCTTACTACTTTATTACTTTTATTAATGATGTGACTAGAAAACTGTAAGTTTATTTTCTGAAACATAATTCCAATGTATTTGACGTGTTTTAGAAGTGGAAAGCCTTGGTTAAGAATGAAAAAAGTTTAAGACTTAAGTACTTAAAGTTTAATAATGGACGAAAATATTGTAGCAAAGAGTTTGAGAAATTGTATACTTTGAATGAGATAAGAAGGGAGAAGACAGTACCATTCACACCATAGCAAAACAGTGTGGCTAAGCGAATGAACAAAAAGATTATAGAGTAAGCCAGAAGCATGAGGTTGCATGCGGGATTGCCTAAATAGTTTTGGGCGAATGTGGTTAACACAATCGCACACTTGATAAATATAGCACCTTCAGTACTATTAGATGGTGGATTGCCTGAAGAAGCATGTATAGGAAAAAAGGTAAGCCTTTCACATCTTAAAGTATTTGGTTGCATTTCTTATGTTCATGTTGATGTTGAATTAAGAAATAAGTTGGATGCGAAGTCAAAGAAGTGCATTTTCATTGGGTACAGTTCTAATGAGTTTGGATACTAGTTTTGAGACAATGAAAACTGGAAATTCATTAAAAAATAGAGATGTGGTATTCAATGAAAATGTCATGTACACAGATATTGTAGAAGAGCATCAATGCAAGAAGGAGTTTATGGAACTTGTGAATGTTTCTGAAGGTGAAGAACAAGGAGTTCAAGGTAATGAGATTCCAAAAGAAAACCAACAGATGAAACCTTAAATACCTACTCCAAAATTAAGAAGATCTTCAAGAATATCGAGGCCAACTCAGAGATTCTCTCATTCGTTGTATTATTTGTTGTTGACATATGGGGGTGAATCAGAATGCTATGATGTATCATTGGATGTTGATGCAAAAACTAATTGGGGCATGCCATGGAAGATGAATGAAATCCTTGATTACAAACCATACATGGGACTTAATTCTACTACCTACAAGAAAAAAGGAACTAGACAACAAATAAGTGTATAGGCTGAAGGAAGAGCATACTGAAAGTAAGAGATACAAGGTCAAGCTAGTTGTGAAAGGGTATCAACAAAAAAAGGCGTTGACTACTCTAAACTATTTACAGTGGTGGTAGAAGATTTACATCTTGAGCAGCTAAATGTGAAAACAGTTTTTCTCCATGGTGACTTAGAAAAAACATCTATATGCAGCAGCCATAAGGCTTTGAAATAGAAGACAATGAGGAAATGGTGTGCAAGCTCAAGAGGAGTTTATATGGGTTGAAGCAAGCCCCAAGGCAATGGTACCTTAGGTTGACAGGTTTATATCAGAGATTTAGTATAGAAAATGACATGCAAACCATTGTTGTTATCACAAGACCTTTGATGACGGGTACATTATTTTACTTTCATACGTAGATGATATGCTTGTGACGAGTTCAAGCATACATAAGATAAACAATTTAAAGAAAAAATTTTCAAAAGAAATTGAAATGAAGGAATTAGGAGCAGTTAAATAGATTCTAGGAATAAGAATCACAAGAGACAGGAAAAACCATGAGTTGAGGTTGTTTCAAGTAGAGTATGTTGAAAATGTTCTTAGCAGGTTCAACATGCAAAATGCAAAGCCAGTTAGTACCCCACTGGCTAGTAATTCCAAACTCTCCAATGAAGATTCTCCTAAAATTGAAAAGGAGAATGATTTTATGTTCAACATTCCATGTGCTTCAACAGTGTGCACCTTAATGTATGTCACGGTCAGTCCTAGATTGGATATAGCTCAAACAATGGACGTTGTGATCAAGTTCATGAGTGAACCTAGAAGGATGCATTGGAAAGCAGTTAAGTGGGTCTTAAGATACTTTAGAGGAACCACTAACATAGCTTTGAGTTTTGGAGAAAAAGTATGGCTACAATGTTATGTAGACTCGGACTTGTTAGGAGACAAAGACAAGAAGAGGAGTACAACAGGTATGTGTTGACCTTGGGGGATACAGCAATCAGTTAAGTGTCTCAACTACAAAAGATAGTTATGTTTTTTTCTACGAAAACGGAATACATTGTAGCAGCAAAAGCTAGCAAGAAATTAATTTGGTTGAAAAACCTAATAGAGGAGTTAGGAAAGAAGCAGGAGAATAGTAGGTTATTCAATGAGAAACATAGTATTTCATGCTAGAACCAAGCACATTGATAGGAGGTATCACTTCATAAGATTTCTACTTGAGGAACAAGTGTTGAGGTTGGAAAAGATCTATACGGATGATAATCTAGCAAACATATTTACCTAAGTGGTGACAGTTTAGAAATTGAAGCTTTGCAAAGCTTCAATTAGTCTTCATGGGTAGAGATGAAGATGCAAAGCCATAAGACATTCACGAAGAGGAAGAGGTCTTATCATAGGTACAGAAGTCAAACAACAGACATAAAGCATTAATCTCCAAGTGGGAGATTGTTGAAGTGGAGTCTGATGCAAACCGAAGGCAAGTGAAACTTTAGGAGTGAGTTCCAACAGTGTTGGATTGATTTAGACACAATTTGGTTACACAGATTGCAAAAAACAAAGACTTGAGAATTTCAAATTCAATTCCGAATCGAGCTAGACACCCAATTCAATCCAATCAATCTAGGATTGATCTAGGATCAAGTCATCGCGGAAGAACAAAAATATAAACTTTTGTAGTGAGCAAGGAAGCTCAGCTTTCATGGTGGGATCAACTTGTAAGATCTATATAAGGTCTCTATTGGTGTTTAGGGTTTAAGATAATGAAAATATTGTGAAAAAGAGTGGTTTTGTGAGAGATTAAGAGAGAACTATTGTAATCTTTCCCAAATAGTGAAGCTTTCTCTACGGCTTCGTGGTTTTTTTCCCAACTTGGGGTTTTCCACGTAAATCCTTAGTTCTTATGGTGTGCTTGTGGTTTTGATTGTTTTACTTTAATTATTACTGCTTCTTCTAGTTTGGCTAGGTTGGAAGATTTTTTGTGTTAACTCCCAACACTAGCTCCAACAAATTAACGATATGTCAACTCCCATATTAATTGTCACATGCGTGTTCAACTCCATGGGATTGAACAACAATGAATCTTCTGGCTTCACTAGGAATAATTATGAAAGATGGGTGAAGAAAATAGAATTCATTTTCTGTCAATTGAAGATCGCTTATGTGTTGGCAGAATTTTGCCCATAAGTTCCAATTCAAATTGATGCTACTTGAGACAAGGTTTCCAAAGCAACAAAAGAGATGTAGAAATAGTTTGACAATGACTTTATGTTTCGTCATCATATTCTAGAATCTCAATTTGACGTGATATTCAACCAATTTTTCGAAAAGACAAAATGCTAAGGATTTCTAAGAAGCCTTGCAAACTGTTTATCTTAAAGAATAAGAGAGCAATAGAAAATTCCATGTTGCTAATTACATGAATTTTAAAATTTTTGATTCCAAATCCGTTTTGGAACAAGTTCAAGAATTATAGAAGTTTGGGGATGCAATCACTAGTGCTGGAATAGTACTCGATGCTAATTTCCATGCCAGTGTAATCATCTCTAAGCTGCCATCATCATGGAAGGATTTTCTCACAAAGATGATGAGAAAGAAGGAAGATATCCTATTAGAGAAATTTCTACATTATATGCAAGTAAAAGAAAACTCCAAGGGGATGTAGAAGAAAACTCTAAGGGAAAGGACAAGAAAGAAGAACCAGTTGACAAAACTCATGTGGCTGAAATAGAGTTCAAGAAAAAGTTGTTCTCGCTAAAGAAAAATGATTTTAAAAAGAAAGCAACATGAAAGAATCCTAATTAAAAAAGACTACAACTGCTACATCTATGGTAAACCTAGACATATGGCATGTGCATGTTGTTTCAGAAAAAACAACCAAGACAAGAACACCAAAGGAAAGAAAGGAGAGAGAGACAAAGACAATCAGTTCTTCGTAGTAGTAACCGAAGTAAATATGGTTAGAGAAGATGCAGACTGGTGGGTAGAAACTAGAGTAACTTGTCACCTGTGTAGTGACAAAAATATGTTCAAAACATATGAACTATTAGGGTACAATGTGAACATATTTATGGGTAATTCCTCCTCCTCTAAGGTCGTCACAAAAGGATCAGTTGAACTGAAGTTTACCTCTGGAAAATCCATCCTTCTCAAAGATGTCTTGCATGTCCCTACCATCACAAAGAACCTAGTCTCTAGTTCACTTTTAAGTATGGATTTAGAATGGGGATTGAGTTTGATACAGTGGTCTAGTTCAAAAATGGTGTGTTTGTTAGGAAGGGTTATGTTACTATTGTCGTGTTCAAACTCAATGTTGTTAATGAAATTGTTGAGAATTCCGCTTATATTTCCAAATTCTTTAATTTATGGCATGGTAGATTAGGACATGTGAATTATAAGAATATCAAGATTATGGAATGTGTGGAATTAATAAATAATCTCAATGAAATTTCAGTGGACAAATGTCTTGTAGTAAGGTAAAATTACCAAAATGTCATTCAAGAATGTACAAAGATCACCAATGATACTTAGTTTGTGCACTCTAATATTTGATTTGTGAGATAACTGACACATTGTCGAGAGGAAGAAAAAAGATACTTCATCACCTTTATAGATGATGCATCAATGTACACACACACACACACACACACACACACACATATATATATACGAAGGCAAAAGATGAAGTGTTCAAGAAGTTTAAGTACTGTAAAGCTGAAGTAGAGAAGATACATAATTTGAAGTTTAAGGTACCAAGAGCATATCGTGGAGGTAAATACATGGATTCAAACTTCTTGCAGTTTTGCGCTAAAAATGGAATCCAGAGAGAGACCTCAACATCTTCTAATCCTCAATAGAATGATGTTGCAGAAAGAAAGAATAACCGAGATGGTTAATTCAATGCTTGTAAGTTCATGAGAGCCTGTAAATATCTGGAGAGCAACCTTGTTTTCTGTATGTTGCGTCTTGAATATAGTTTCTCACAAGAAGTTAGAAGCTACTCCATATAAGTTATAGAGAAAGTCAAATCTCAGTTATCTTCGTGTTTGGAGTGGGTGTTTCGCACAAGTCAAGCTGTCAAACTTGAATACACCAAAGGTTGGTCCAAGAAGAACATATTGTGTTTTAATTGGCTATTCATTGACAAGAGAAACTTGCATATTCCTTAATATAGAGAGTCCTAACCTATATACTATTGTGGAATCAATCCATGTAGATTTATTTGAAAAATCAGTTTTTTCAAGGAAATATTAGGAATAGTGGATTGGAAGAATCTATTTTGAGAGAAAAAAAAAGATACCTAAGAATTCTAAAACAGTCAAGCCTCGGAAGAGCACTAGGAGAAGATTTCCAAAATACTTTGGACCAGATTTATTACACGCTTAGTAGAAGATGATCCATCAACTTATGTTCAAGCTATGGCACTATTGATAAGTACAAAGCCCAATTAGTTGCTAAAGAGTATAGTGAAAAAGAAAAGATTTAGATTGCTTCAACACTTATGCCCTTGTAGCCAAGATAGCTACTATCAAGACATTGAGAGCAATTGTTATAATACATCATCTAATTATCCATCAAATAGTTGTTAAGACTACCATCCTAAATAGAAATTTAGAAGAATAGATTTATATACAACAACCAAAAGGATATGTTATGCTAGAAAGTGAAAAAAAAAAGTGTGCAAACTGTTAAAATTCTTATACGAAGTAAAATAGGTACTTAAACAATGGCATGAAAAGTTTAGAAAAACTCTCATTAGTGATAGTCATCAAGTAAATGAGGGAGACATGTACATATACAGCAAAGTGACAGGAGAAAATTGTGCATTTATTAGTTTATATGTCGATGACATGCTTATCTTTAAGACTAATGAATCATGTGTCAATGACACAAAGATGTTCTTGTCATCAAGTTTTGACATGAAGGACCTAGGGCAAGTTGATGTTATCCTAGGGATCAAGATTATCATAAATGATAATGCAATTGTTCTTACACAATCCAAATACATAGAAAATATCCTTAGAAGATTTAATTCGTTTGATTGTGAATTAGCGTTCACTCATGTGGTTACCATCATATAGCTGAAGAAGAACATTGAGAATATTGTATCACAATATAGATATTCTTCGATTGTTCGCTATCTCATGTATGCCATGCGTTGTACAAGGCATGCCATAACCTTTACAGTGGGACTACTGAGTAGACATACTAGTAATCCAAGAATAATGCACTAACTAGAGTTCTAAGGTATCTTAAGTGTACAATGAACTATGGCATCCATATGAAAAATTTTCCACTATAAGAAGAACATAGTGATGATATATGCAACTCAAATCAAGATGAGTCCACTTTACTGACTACTTCGATTTATACATTTGTAAGATGTGCAATCTTCTGAAGATCCAATAAGCAAACATATACATCTCATTCCACAATGGAATTAAAGTTTATGGCTCTCTCATCAGCAAGAGAGGAAGCAAAATGGTTCTGAAACATTTTAGTAGACATATCAGTTTGGACTAATCCAATGCCAATCATAATTTATTGTGATAATCAAGCAGCATTATTGAAGGCTTATAGTAAGAACTATGATGTGAAATTTAGGTCAATACACCTAAAACACAATCATATGAGTGGTCTTATTACTAATGGTGTTGTATCCATTCAAAATGTGAAGTCTAAAGAGAATTTGGCTTACCCCTTATCTAAGGGTGGTCTCGAGAAAGAGATGATCATATCAACTACGAAGGGATGGGTTTGAATTTCTTGTAAAAGTTGTACTTGGCAGAAACCCAACCTATTTTTAGGTTCAATGGGATAACAAGCCAGTGTTAGAAATAGTTGTAAGTATAATTTTTATCAATAAAATTATACTTTTGTTGAGGTTACTACAGATGGATTTACATATAGATGTTGTCTGATAATTATGGAAATTCTTGTAGATGCTTTCCTACAGATGATGGAGGTTGAAAATTACATTCTCTTAATGAGTTCTATAGATCTATTATTGATTGGAGTAAGATTAATACTCTTGATAGAAACTCACATTTCTGAGTGAGGAAGATGGACACTTCCTATGAGATTCAGGCTATCTCTAGCATATTCAATAAGCTAGGATCAAGAATAGACCTTAAAGTGTCAAGCTATTTAAAAATTTATTTCCTTGTAAATGACTACATGCGACAATTTTATTTGTCAAAAAAATATTTATTCTAAGGTTCCGTCTATTAAAATCTTAGATAAGCTCCTTTTGTCTGCACTACGTAGAGATTCAAGGGGGAAAAGACATTCTACTTATGCACACTGACCTTTGTAAAATATCATTATTTGACCTTAACTAAAACTGAAATAAGTGGAGGATTGTTGGATATATTTCAATTTTTACATATAATGTGAAAAGGAGAAAAGTATCCCGGCAGATACTTTCACCAAAGCATCCATGGAGATACTTTAGTAAAAGTATCTATGTGGATACTTTGGGACTTAAAAGAAATTAAAAAAGTTAAAACTTTTGTTTATTTGTAACTTGTGGAACGTTTTTGTAATTCCTAGAGGAGGGTGAATAGGATATCTACGATTTTTCAGTTCTTTTTAAATACTATTCAACTTTCTTTTGATTTACTTAATGTTATCTTAATATGCAGCGGAAATTCTTTTAATTAAGTAAATCACTTTTTGTAAACTTATCATAGACCACGAGGCTCCGTCATGCATTATAGTATTACCTATATCAGAGCGGGAGCAGGGTTGATAAGTTCCCTAAGGTTGTTTGAATAATCATTTTATATGAACATTAGTTAAAGTTACTTAATGAATTGCAACAACAAGATTGATCAACAATGTTTGATTGCAATGAGTGATGAAGATATAATTATTAAGTCTAAAGAAGCACACAATTTTGTTCACTGAATTTAAGCAAGATGAATAAGGTGATCAATTAATAGTTTGTGTCTAGTTAGATATGTTTACACAATTACAAGTTCAACTAGATGTACTCAATGTGTGGTGTGGTCAATTTATTCTATTAATCACAATGTTTGTGCTTAATGAGATGATGAATACAAAACAATAAGCACACAAAGAATCAAAGCATGCAACCAAAAAATTACAAGTGTTTATAGTGGTTCGGCACACTGGCCTATATCATGTATAAAGTGTTTTAACATGTACTCCCCCTAAATGATATCACTCCCCTTAAGTGATATTTCTCATTCTAAATGATATCACTCCCCTTAAGTCATATCTCATACTTATGGTGTATTACCATATCCCTTTCTCTTTACATTCTCTCCCCCTTTTTGTCATATGAATTTGCAAGGGGGATGGGAGAGAGATAGACTAACCAAGTAAGGTAGGTCCATAGTGTGGTAGGGTCCATAAGTGAACTAGGGATTCAAAAACTATAACCAATATAGATATGCATATTAAGTGCAAGTATCCATGCATATAGGTAGTGATATGTTCTAACGAATATGCATATATATGGCAGGTCAACAAGGCATGAGTGACATATAAAGATGTGCTAAACAAGTCCAATATGTCACTAGTGATCTAAATGATATGTAAGTATGCTAAAGATCACTAAGAGCGGTCAGTAGTTGCGCCAAAATATGCTCATGTATGCTATAGTGACTGAGAAACATATATATGTGTATAGACATGCCAATACAAGAGCAATCCCAATATGATCTAAATATAAGCAAATAAGCATAAAAGATCATGAAAAAGTCACATATACTATTTTTATAGACCATATGCTTAAGCAATTATCTTTTCTCTATTGTGGTTCTACATGGTCTTTCCTTTTTATCATTTCATTTAGGATTATACTAATCCTCTTATAGGGTTTTCTTTCCTTTTCCTTCATTGACTACTTAGTATTTTATCTTTGATTAGGTCTTCTAATTTGTCATGGGGGATATACCAAGTTTATTTACCATTTTTGACAATCTTTGTTCATAGGATTATTAGCTTGGGTCAATCTAGGCAAGTCCTTGACTATTTCCTTTCTATTTAGCCTAGATAGGTCTCTAAAGTTGATGTGACCTAACTTTTGATATCAAATATTAGTTTCATCCTTTTGAGACATAAGACAAGCATCCAACTCATGTTTGTTAGGGTCTATGACATAGCATCAGTTGTTTGTCCTTAACCCTCTGACAAAGATTTCATCACTTTCCTTGTCCTTAATCTCACACCAGTCCTTCACAAAGTACACACATAACCTTTATCATAGATTTGGTTTATGTTATTTAGATTGTGACTTAGGCCTTGAATGTGTTTTCCTTACTCTTAGCGCCATAGGATCTTTGTGATGGTCCTTGAGAAGACACTTTCTCTTTACCCTTATGGGAGGCTTGTGCATTAACCTTTTCCTTGGCATTCCCAAAGACATTCTTAGTATTTTGTATGGAGGAAGTGTGATTGACATTGAAATTGTATCCAAGTCCTTTCATGTCTCCATGGTCTCTTTTCATTGAGAGCATCTTCTCAAATTTGTCATTTCCTTGGGCTAGCATGAAAAATGACCTCCTCTTGTCCTTCTTAAGCTCTTTGAATTACATGAGATGCTCTAAGGACTTCCTCCAATTCCATATCTTCTTATGTGGTTTTTCTTCCTCATATTCCTTTCTCCCTTAATTCGTTGTTATGAATTGACAACGGAAAAAAAATAAGTGGACCAAGTGATCTTAATAAACATATAGGTCCGAGACAGGAATTTTCCATGATAGACATGGTTGTCATATATTATGGATCAAGATCAATGACCATTGCATATATATATTTATTAAAGTAAATGTCATGCATAAAAGCATAAAAATATGCATGCTAGGTCGTAGGAGCACATGTGATATATAAGAATGTGTCTATCAAGATCAATATGTCACTAGCGATCCAATGATGTGCATATATGAACGTGTGATCACTAAGAGTAATCTACACACGTGCATTTATGGAGCATATATGTTCAAGGTGAGCTAAAGG
>JAOXJP010232736.1:0-10420 GCA_025762735.1 Platanus orientalis | reverse complement strand
ATATTAATTTGTGTACATCCCAACACCTTAAGGTTTTGTGAGAGTGGGTTAGTTTACTGTCAACACCTTCTTCTCTTGGAATGAATAAAAATATTTTTTCCTAGAGCATATATGAATAGGATAACCCGAATCTAATAACCACTGATCTTAAGAAATAATATGCGTACCTTTGGAGACTGTGAGAGCTTTTCTAAGATATTTCTCTTATTCTCTTTCTTCTTTTTCAGCCATTGCAATCCTAGGACTATCACCTTTGTTTCTGTTAACACGTTCCGACTAATCCCTCTTGATGTTGTCAAACTCCTTGCAATGAAAACATTGCACCCTACCTTTTCTTTTGGGCTTGGACTCGTCACTCCCAGATTCCCTTGCAGAATACTTCCATTTTACATTTAAAGCACTCCCACTCACTAATGAATCACTCGAGAATTTCCTCCGAGCTTCCTCACTGAATATAACACTCAACACATCATCAAACTTTTTGTGTTTTTGTTTTTTTTTATGAATTACACATTATCAAATATAACTGTGCTTGAACCCGAGGAATTGCTCAATGCTATGACCAAACGATTCTAACTTTTCGCTAAAGAGGATAACAACACCAAGGCCCTAACTTAATCATTGAATTTGATGTCTACCGAAGATAACTGACAAGTAACTGTGTTGAAATTATTCAGATGGTCAGTTACACTTCCGCCCCCACCCATCTTCATATTAAACAACTTCTTCATCAAAAACACCTTGTTTGATGTCGATGATTTCTCATACATCCGAGAGAAAGAAACCATGAGATCTTCCATGGTTTTCTCCTTAGAAATATTAAAAACAACCAACAAAAATAGAGAAACGAATTGTACCTAAGGCTTTTCTGTCAAACACCTCACAATCTGAATCAGATATTGTCGCAGGCTTCTTTGCTTTTCCTTAAAGTGGATGATAGAGATTTTTCTGATAAAGGTAATTCTCTATATGCATCTTCCATAATGTGAAGTTCAAACCATTGAACTTCTCAACAATGAACCTTGTGGATTCTTCTCTCGTTACTGCCATTTCTACCACTCGAACCAAAACTTGCTAAACCTTGAACCTAGCCTTTCCCGAACCTCGGCTTTGATACTAGTTGTTGGAAGATCTACCAGCCTAATCGTTCAAGAATCATTTGGGATAGAACAATAATAATTACGGTAAAATAAAGAACAAACACACAAGAACCACAAGAACACACGATTTACGTAAAAAACCTTAAAACCAGAAAAAAAAACCATGAAATCACAAAAACAACTTCACTATAATTGTAAAATTACAAGTTTCACTCTCTCTCTCTATCACAGCCCAAAACTCTAAAGAGAACCCCTTTCTCAACCCTTCTCTTACAATCCGGAGAAAACGTTGTTCTCTCTCACCTTGAAGAACCCCCTTTAATGAGAAAAGCTTCTCTCAATTACAACCACATTCTCTCAACCTCTCTTGGTTCTCTTGCATCTCTCATAACCTCTTGCAACCCTAGACAACCTTAAAGACCTTAAATAGACCAAGGAAGTTCGAGTTTGCTCACACTTTACCAAATCACGCTCCTTCTAAATTAGTCCCATGAAAACAACTCTTCCACAATCGGTCCAAAACTTTGGATCAGTCCACCTGGCCACTGAATGAACTTTGCGAACACCTGAATCCCCCTGGATCTGGATTGATCCAAGCCTAGTCTGGATTGGTCCAACATGAGTCCAACATGGATCCAAACTGTCAGCAATAGTTTTCCTTGGCCCTTTTTCGAGCTTTCCAACTCCAATCCTCCTTAGTTCTTCCTTGGACATCATCAAATCATTCTCCACACCTTACAACAAGTTCTAGACACATCATGTTTTCCTTATCAAATAACAGTGAATTATTGAGAATGCTTCCTCCAAGGAGTGCCACTTAATTGGATGATACATTCTCTATATATATTTTTGGTAATTACATTCTCTAAATCTTGATTGGTACAATATGTATGAGAATCTTTTACTATATCTTTACTAATAAGTCTTAAATGATATAGGTCCCATGCTTTCTATCTTAATTGGCATATGTGTGTGTCCTAGATGGAATTGAATAATAATCCACTAGATATAATCAAGCTCAACAATAAGGAAGTAACTGTTAGCGGGAAACCCATGCATTGCCAGGGGAGCTAAGAGAAAAAATAAACATCTCCAACGATCTAAATTGAGAGAGAGAGAGAGAGATTGATCTTATTTGTATGTTAAAAACCTCAAGAATTTTAACATGTAAAGACGACAAGTAAAACTATAAAACCACCCTAAAGATTAAAAAAAAAAATGAATAAAAGATTTAAACCAAATAAGCATAATTACAAAGGTTGGGATCTTCATAATAAAGGAGTAACAATGAGCAAAAGTCCTATATCATGAAATTAATCCATCAAGTTGATGATAAAACCCATGGGCGTTCCAGTGGACGTTATGCACTTGTTACACAACAACCCCTTAGAGGAATGGCCAAGCAAGGGGGACAACGGGTAAGGGATGATGTCGTCTCGCCACGTGGCAACCTCAAGGTGTACCAGCATAGGAGGAGGGTTCCTTTGAGCCTTTACATGGACTAGGATGACTTTGGAGAGCATTGCTTCGATCCGGGACAGATTTGGAGGTGTTTGGAGTACTTACTTATTTTGAAGGGAAGTGGGGCTCACTTTCCTCATTTATGGGGCCACTTGTGTGTGCTAGCTTGGAGACTATGTGACAAGTTTTCATTTAATGTTTTCATTTCACATAAATAGGGACATTTTTTTTATGTTTAGTAGAATTAGGGACATGATGGGTATATTTATTTTTCATATGAGATGTAATGGGCAAGAGCCATATAAGCCTGTTTTAGGCTTGGTCGGCCAGCCTAGAGGGAGGGGAGGGGGTGTTTCTTTCTTTTATTTATTTTATGCTTGCTATTTTGTATTTCTAAAAGGGTAAATCCCTATTTAAGAGTTTATAGAAGAGGGGGAAGACCTCTTGGTCGACTACCCGTAATTTGAAATAAATTTTGAAAGCTAAAAGCTCTCTCTATTCCAACTGGTTGCCTCCTTCATGTTCTACCTAAACTTGACTTAAGTTGGTGATTTCCTAAGTATGGACTGGTGATTTTCCACAGGTACTTATCTTCTCATTCATTTTCTCTCTCTCATCATCTTCTTCTTCTTTACTATTTCTTTGGTTTTCTTGAAGGGGTTGTTGTCCCACAATCCCAAAACCACCTTCATATTCATCAATCTCCAAAACCTTCAGTCCACAAGCCTCCCTACACCATTCGGCTGCGCCTCCTTATATTTCCATTGATCTTTTCACCACCAAACACCATCCCATGTATCCCATATAAATCAGCTGAAGCAAAACCCCATTCCTCTTTTGAATTCTTATAAAGAAACCTTTATATTTGTTGTCCAGAAATTTTCCAGCAGCCTACTCACTTGGGTTTACGCAATTTTCTTCAAGTATTACCATGCTAGTTTGCTAGTTCATGCGGTTACTTCATGAGGTGCTGTTTTGAAGTTTTGGATTTGAAAACTTGAAGAAATTATCACTCTATACATGCGGCCAGCATACAACAGTTGGATTTTGGAGTTCTTTTGCCATTAAGATACTTACTTGTATCTGGATCATCATACACCATCTTCTTTGAGGTCTAACTACAAGTGGGAGATAATTCTATTGTTTTTTGGTGGCTGAAATTCAAGTTATTTACATGAAGAAGGGACTTTGCCCAGATTTTGGCATCTTAGGTGTTTGTTAAAATACCTAAGAGAGTGTTAGAGATTATTGGCTGCTCCTACTTTCAAGTGAAGACTACCCATACTTGAGGTATCTTCAAAGGTACATCTCCTTATGATATTCACTGTTTTCTGACATATAAAACAGCCCCTAAGCTTGCTTGACATCATCCTTTACTTAGCCGTTTCCTTGCATGATCTTGGGATCATATTATCACAACCATATAGCCTTTTTATACTTGCTGCCAGCACCCTAACTCTCCCATTATTATAGCCTTTCTTCACTCCCATTCGTAGGTTTAGATGCATTGTTTGTTAGCTCTAATAGGAAAGTGGTTGATGATTTAAGCACATAGAGTCACTTTGTTCTCAGATTTTTATATGTATTTGCTTGTTTTATGAGTGATTACTATTACTAGTTTCCCTTCTTTGAATTGTTAGAGCACTTGATTGGAGTAGGAATCAAGTTGGATCTCTTCACACCCCATTCATCTCATGCATCTTACATCAAGGCAGGATAAACTTATAAAAGGTATTACTGCCTGTGGGATTAAGCTATAACTGCATAAGCTTTGCTAGGGGGATATCATTTTTGCACCTCAATTTCATAATACTACAAACTCTTCAGGTCATAAAATTGTCAATATTCTAGTTAAAGTCGAATTGTTCTCACCGTTCCAGTCATTTTTGACAATAAAATATCAACTAATTTTGTTTCATATCATTGGGGACCCTTTCCTAGTAAGGAAACATCAAAATGACACTAACTCGAGAGTTCAACAAACACACACACAAGTCTGGAAGCCAGAGAAATGGGCATTTTATATAAAATAAAAAATAAAAAATTAAAGGAACGATAGTCAAATTCATATAAGAAAGGAGAAATTTGTCCAACTGGGATGCATATATTGCGATACCCAATAATGATTTCAGAAATTTAATCACAAAATTCTTTGGTTTAATCAAACCCCAGACAAAATAATCACAACCCACAAAACAAAAAAAACAAAAAATGATAATAAATTAATACGATAGAGATCATGAAATTAGAGTTAATGGGTTGCAGAAAACCTTACGTCCTCACGAATGTTTCTACAGCTACCGTCCTGTGCTCCTTCGCAGCTTCCAATTTCTTTGACTGAGATTCTTTTGCACTCTTACCAGGAGAAGGAGCAGAAGAAGACGACGAAGAAGAAGGAGATGGAGATGAAGAATAAGACAAAGCAGAAGAAAACACTCTTGCTGGTTTCAGAAATCCTGCTATAATTTTAAAATCTCAGTCAGAAAAACCCAGAATTTTTTTTTTTTGAAAGACTTAATCAAAGAGAAATAAGTAATATGTTTTACTGACCTGCTTCACCTTTTCTCTGAAAATGAAGCCTTGCCTCTCCCACAAAGATACGGGAGAGCGTCATTTGCATTTCCTCTTCTCTGCTACTCAGAGAGGGTTTTAGTGAGGTTTTGGGAAGCTAGTATAAGGAAGAAATCGTTGTCTTGTCTCCGCACATATCTAAAATTACTTAAATGCCCAAGGAGAGAGAGAGAGAGAGGGAGAGAGAGGGAGAGAGAACTTGGCCAAGGAAAAGCTGGCCGTGTGAACTGTAATCTAGTGCAAACCTAGTCTACCGAGGAATAAGTCTGGCCCAGCCAAAGCATAATGGGCACACCTCTTGGATTTGGATCATAGCTCAAATGGTGCATGCATCACTGATTGATGTTGTTCTTCAACTAGGTTATTTGTGGCCCAGCACTTGTTCTGATTTGGGTAATCTTCGCAGTTAGATATAAATGAATGGTTAAAACAATGAATGTAAGTGATGGCGTATGGGGATATATATTGCTAATCGACCTACTGAGCATCTGGAACTGGAAGGAAAGGAATAGAAGGCTATTCTAAGATATAAGTTGGATTATCTTGGAGAACATCGATATAATCACAAATTGGACCTCCAGAGTCTTAACACTTTTTGAGGCGATGGATTCTTATCATTTAAGATTGGTAAAACTGTATAAGGTGGTTAGGATTCTCCCATTACTCATTGTGATTGTCACAGTATGATCCCCTTTAATGGGGAACTACTTCAAACTCAACTTTGATGGTTGTTCATTGGGTAATGCACTTCATCAATTGAGATGATTTAATGTGGCTAGACTTCATCATCCATGTAGATTATCAAGTTGCGACCCCTCTGATGAGAAACAACATCAAACTAAACTTTGATAGTCTTTTCTTTTTACAATATAATTTGTGGTTTATCATTTAAAACGATTTGGTTGATAAAATGATTTAAAGAAAGATATTATAAAAGTCAAATAACTTTGTTACTCTGAATTAAGGCTCCTCTGTATGGGACATAAAATTGAAAATCAATGTATACACCACCTGTACTCATATTTGGTAAATAAATAGATCCAGGGTTCCAGTTTGTTCAACGGTCTTGCCCCTCACCAGATGTGTTGATTGACAAAACACTTGAACCAGAACATGTCAATAAAACACAAGGGTTGGCATTTCTCTCAAATTGAATTCTTAGCAAATAAGCAATTGCCAGGAATCTAGGTTGAGTTCATCTTGAAATAATGCAATGACACATTCAGGGGTTTTGGGGCCAATAGTTCACAAGTGATTATTTTTGGAAGCATACAGTGTTTATCAGGTTGCAAAATAGATACAAACCACTTATTGTAAAATGTAAAGGAAAACCAAAATTTCACTTACTGCTTCTATTGAATCAAGATGTATCAGTGTATGCAAGATTAGGACTGAGGTGTGTCTACAACACTGTCCTTCAATCTGACTTTGCATCCCCTCTTGAATATCTTCCTCAATGCTGCGGGCTAAAAGGTCTAAACTTTTTGTTTTGTTCTTTTTTTTTTTGTCATCTAACTGAATTTGGTAGGTCTAACAAGGAGGGGGAAAAATGTACATTCATTAGTTTCAATAGTGAGAATCATAATTAGAGTAGGATTTAAAAAATTTAAAAGCTCAATTGGAAGTAGGAAGGAGTCTTTAGTGACTTTTCAGTCTCTTGGGGACATCATTGACATAAGGTTCCCTCATATCAATATGTATCAATGAAACAAGCCCAAAAGTTCCATTTTATATGTTAAAGATACATTGTATTGATGATACATATCGATACATTAATATGGATCTTTGATACTCAATATTTTTAAAACTAGGTGGTAAAATCATATCCCCTCCTAACGATATCAATATGTACAAATACTTGAAACCATGGGTGTTGTTAATGGTGGGATCCATTATTAATAGTTATGGTGGATTCTATAACAATTCAAGGTGGACTTATTGTTTTGGGATAAAAAATTTTGATAGATCAGTGTCAAAGATGACTACCTAGTGGCAACAATCCACTAGGTAGACCAACCTTTTATAAATATAGGCACAAGGAACACGAAGAACGCAAGGAAAATGGCAACACCTAAAAGAAATTGTGGTTGTCTATTTAATACTTTTGGAAGTGTCTAGTATCACTTCTACTACACCATATATTCCTCCACATAGAGAAGGATGATGGACCATAAGAAACTAGATTAGGAGTGATTTGATATGACCTTGATTAGCTATATAAAACTTATATTGATTGAGAAGATTATGTACATGTCTCTTCTTAAAATGAATAAGGTTATGATCCACATTATTATTAGAAGTTGTTTAGAAGGTCTAAACTTCTTTTTTTTTTCTTGTCATCTAACTGAATTTGGGTAGGTCTAAGGAGGGAAAAAAGTTACATTTATTAGTTTCAATAGTAAGAGTCATATTAGAGTAGGATTTAAAAATTTTAAAAGCTCGATTAAAAATAGGAAGAGGTTTTTAGTGATTTTTCAATCTCTTGGGAACATCATTGACCTGATCACCATTCACATACGATGGCTACAAATGTGCTATTCAAGAATCTGTATATAAATTCCATTATAAGAAATTGCAGGTTCTAAGTGATCTCTAGTCCCTTTTATGGTCGGTGAGGATTTTATACGCTGACCCCTAATCTATGCCACATTCGCCGATGGTCAAGCGAGTGAAAACATTAGCGCCAAAAGTGATTTTCACTTTTTGGGGGAGTGTGTAAAACACTTCTGACACTGATGTGGCCCCCCGTTGACCTAGGTGTTTGCATACGCCGAGCGTAGAAAAGCCTTATCGTTTTACGGTTTATCCCTCATAGGTATACCTTTGGTTCCCCAATCAGGAAACCATAAATTTGAATTTATATGGATGTTGTTTGGGCAGCCCTAGGCCATAAGATATTGAAGGTGTCTTGAGTGATTGGGCAAATGCTATTTTCTTTGCATTTTCTAACCCCATTTGACAAAGATTATGTAACGATTGAGCTCATTTCTCTACTCCGGAACTAACGCACATCCACTCACTTGGTTATACCATAGAATGACAATGGAGGATGATTTAGTGGGTGGTGATAGGTTGCATTATGTCCTCTAATTCTTGCCCATGGTGACTATCTCATCGATTCAGTGAAATGAAGACCTTGTCTTGTCGACAAAATATCTCATTCCATCAAATTCCTAGGTTAGGTAGCAATCTAGGGAATCACAATGCAGAGGATTTGGTTTGACAACTTAGAGAGTGGCTAAAGTTTGAATGACATCAGGGCCAACACATCAGTGCCAAAAAAGTGAAAAACATCCCCAACAAAATGTATATCACTTTTCGACGCCCTAATGTCATTCCAATTTTAGCTACTCTCTATGTTGTTGTACCTAATCCTGCCTCAGCACTAATCACAAAAAAGTAGGATTGGAACTTTGTACCTTCTTTTCTTTGTAATCAATAAAATTATTCTCTTACTACAAGAAAATAGTTAGAAGAAGAGGTTATTATTTCTTGCAAGTCTTTTTGTGTTTCAAATTAGGAATTGGTTATTCACCAAAAAAAAAAAAGAAAAAAAGATTAGGAATTGGTTAAATCATCATTTATTAAATGATTTACCTCTTGGTCATGCATAAGTTAAATATCGATGGAGGTTTGTACAAGGCATGCAAGGATGAGTGTTGGTGGTATGGAATGGAGTCTCACCATTTCAGGAAACCAAAACATGGAAGTCATACAAGCCCAAACTTCCAAGGGATGGAGTTAGACTGCCAAAGATCAGTGGAGGGCACCATTGAAGAAGAGAGGTAATATCCCATAGAGGAAACTGCAATTCTTTATGTTCAATATTTTGAAATAATAGATGTCTAGTGTAAATGTAGAGGGGTATATAGTCTATAGACTACTTCCTATCCCATAACAATTCAAAGTTGCTAACATAAATACTCTCCTACTCTAATTAACTTGACTTGAGCTCCAACTTAATTTAAAATTATATTTAGACCACTTCCACTACTAAGACTTGAAATAAGTTTTCCCATATCTATGATAACTAAATCTAGTTGCTAGAAATAAAGGGGAAAATTCTCCAAAATTGTCCATAAATATGTGAGCTTCCCATAAACCTAGCCATAACCTGCTTAAACCACATCTGAATCACATAATCTAGGGCTACTGGATAGGTAATCGAAAAATATTTCCAATGACATCAAAACAACATCCCATCACTATACTGACAAAGAAAAAAAAATAGCTAAAAAAATGTTTAACAAGGATTGCCATCCCTCGCTTCATGATCACATGGTGCTTCATTCACTCACGCACACAGATATTTATGGCCCTAGGGATCAACTCTCTCTCTTAACCACCGTCTTTCATCTTTAATACCTTTACTACAATGCTGAAATCTCATCTTAAATCCAATTGTCTTTCGTAAGAAACAGACTTCTAATTTTTTTAATATATTTTAAAGCAAATTTATTGGTGAAATTTTTTTTTCTTCTTCACGTGGTCTCAAGTGTGGGTAACCCAGAGTACTGGGTTAGGTTCGATACATGCCTCAATAAAGAAGACTTTTCTAACACTTCAAAGGAGAAGAATTAAAAAGTGACCCAACTTTGTTCATACAATGGAATGGTAATAGAATACAAATGTCTCGTTTGACTCAAGGGATCACCAACCTCTTCAGAAAAGTTGTACCATTCGATATCAAACAAGTTGATGATAGAAACTAGGAATGAACTAGGTTCACCCATTCTCGAACAAAATTACAAACGAAGTTAAATTACTCCTACTCCTAAGATAGAAATAAAATTTGTTGTTGATGTTGGACATGCTTTCTTCTTCTTCTCATCCATTTATATCAAGACAAATAATTACAATGGTTGTAACTTTTTCTTCATGTTGCTGAATAGTTTTTTCCATTTTCCACTCATCTTCGTTGCTATAGCCACTTTCCCATGTTGCGGCAAATGCTCATAGTGGGGTGTGTAGTAGTCTTGTCTGGCCTACTTCGTGGAGATGTTGATCTACCTTTGTTGTATGTCAGTTATCGTGATACATGTCTTAATGTTGGCTCCATTATGTGTCCCTATTTATGGTTTTATTTTTGGAACCATTAAAATCCACGGGTTATCCCTCTGTAGATAGATTTTTAGGATGGTACTAACAAATTCCCCCACACGTGTCTAGTTTAGATCTTAACTAAATGCGTATTGTAAATGTAATATGTTATAAATTTCATGAACTCTAAAATACATGTATTGTATAGACTAGGACATGAGTGGTGTCATGTTAGAGTTTAGGAGGTT
>JAOXJP010232735.1:0-10420 GCA_025762735.1 Platanus orientalis | reverse complement strand
AATCCTTCGATCCGGCTCAAATCGCCATTTTCAAATGAAATAGACTCAAATGGAGTCTTAGATTTAGTCTCTAGAAGGTAAGTGAAGCAAGAAATTACAAAAAAATAGGATTTTAGAGTGTTTTTGGCATTTGCGATACGGGAGGGATGATTCTGCGAGACGTGGCACGCGATACTCCTGTATCGCAAAGTATCGCGTGCTCGAAAGCATTTTATAGCCAAAAAATGTGCAAAATGGACATGTTATCGCGAGACGCATGCGTATCGCGCGATACGTCTTGTGATAACCTGTCCCTGACTCTGGTTTTTCGTTGTATATGCCCTTATCGTCTCGCACTGTTGCGGTACCGGTACATCTCGTGCGATACGGCTTGTATTGCGCGAGATTTTGAACCATGGCTACAACCCATATGGGGAAAAAGGGGAGCCTAGGAGATGGCATCAATCCTTGGAGAGAAGAACATGGCCACAACCACACCTTGGGAAACCACCAAATTCACATGCTTTAATTCAATATTCTTCATTTTAAAATTATGGGAGAAGGAGTACTTTTAGAGGCTTAGAACCTTAAACAATTAGAAATTTGTTAAAATTAGAAACTTCCTAAAAATCTTAATCTTGTTAGCCAAGTTTCCTAAAACATAAAACTTTCTAAAAACATAGTTTCTTAGAAGTTAAAACTACTAAGAGGTGTGGAAACTAGGGGCTGTCAACGAGCACATAAGTGGGCCCCACACTTTGACTTATTAACCCAAAATACTATTCACGTCATTCGTTGATACCCATTTAGTAATTTGGTCATAATTTTCCCAAATCACCTTGGATTTGCATAATCTTGGTCTCGCTTGAAAGGTAACGGAATAACCTATCTAATGACACCAAAATCAAGCCAAAAGGGCAAGTCTTGATCATTGAAAACTTAGACTAAAGGTAAGTGACATGATTACTCTTTAAAAAAACCAACAAAATTTTGGCATTATTAGCCTTATTACATGGATGCATAAAATGTTGTACCCCCTTACCATGGTTTCAAAACTATTCCAGTCCGACTCGTGATAAGATGAAACCGGTCCAATCTTGACCCCTAGATTGCGAGTCACAAGGGATCGGTCAATCCCTTATAGAGTCCAACCTAGGTCCAGATTGGACGATCCACTTAAAAATAAAATACGAAAGATGGGTTTCATTCTCCCTCTAATAACTGAGTTCTCGTTTCTTCAATAATACAAAAACCCTTCCCTTATTCTCTCTAAATGTTCCTAAAAGATCCTAATATAACATATAAGAAGGTAGGGGTGGCAATGAGCTGAGCTAGCTCGGCTTAACTCGGAGCTCAGCTCATCATGAGCTGAACCTGAGCCTTGATTTGAGCTCATTTTCTAACAAGCTTAAGTTGAGCCTCACTAAGCTCAGCTTGCTAAAAACTCTGTTTGGTTAATTTTTTTAATATATGTATATATAAATATGAAATTAGTAGTGTTCAAAAAAGACAAATTAAGTTACTGGGTTATTAGATTGTTGGTTTTTTTTTTTTTTTTTTAGCTGGGGACTCGAGTTGAGCCTACTTTTACGAGCCTGAGCCAAGCCTGAGCCAAGCCTTCATGTGACGAGCCTGAGCTGAGTTGGGTAAAGCTCAACTTACCTTGACTCATTGCCACCCCTAATAAGAGGTAAACCCTAAAAAGAAAACCGTTGGATCTAGCCTTATAACAAACAGTCCATATTTAGGCACTAAATTACATATTTTATATGTAAAAAACACCAAAAATTTCTAATGGGGCTATTGCCCCCTCCCCTCCCCCCCTCCTTGGAACTCCTTGACACTAATAATTGGGGGAGGGGGGCCTCCCCCATAGCCTGGCAGGAGAAGCGACCCAAAATGGCCAAGTCAAGCTTCACTAACCCATCAACTAGATTAATAAATTGGGTATAGTTACATTTTTATCTTTATTTATATGATATTGTATATAGTTTAGTTTTTATGCATTAGATATAATCATATTAGATGTTTGATTAAGAAAACTACAATCATTTGACAAGCCTCATAACAAAGTTAATACGTGTATGATGCACTTAACATGCCTATAATTATGCTTTTTCACATATTTTTTCATAGAATCCTTTCTACTATTTTTTTTTTTTTTTGGATTTTTTAAAATTTTTAAAAGGGGCAATCAATTATGGATCAAACGATCTACACATGGATCGTCTGATACAGACCAATCCAAGATCAGTTTCTAGGGTTAAACGATCCAAGCCACCGATCCGAGTTTTTGAACCATGGGAACTATAGAAGTGACCTTTTTAGAGGATGTTTCGTTTTTCTCCTCCCAAAAATTCCTCTTCAAGGAGAGCTACTTTGGTGAAGCAAGGTTTTCTCTTTCACCTATTCTCTCGTACTCTTTTGATGAGGGCAACAAGTCTAGTGAAGGTGGAGAAGTAAGGGGGAGACTCTAGTGACAAAATATTATACAAAAATATGACATGCCTCATGCTTTCCAAGAAGCCTCTTCTAATTCATCTTTTGACACAGGTAATGCTTTTGTTCCTCTTCATTATTCTCACCTTCCTAATGCAGTCAAGAAGGGCATTCGTTCTTATACCCAACACCCAATTGCTAGTCATGTTTATATTTGACACTTTTTCTCCATCATGTCAAGCTTTTTCTATTTCTTTGTCTTCCTTATAGTGTGTTAAAGGCTCACCCCAACCAAAATAGAGAAAGGCCACGGAAGAAGTGATGAACGCATTGAAGAAAAATTGTACTTAGGAAGTAGTAGACCTTCCTAGGGGCAAGAAGCTAGTGGGATGCAAATGGATCATCTCAGTGATGCTTAGCCCAGATAATATAGTGGAAAGATATGAGGCAAAGTTGATGGAAAAGGGTTACACTCAAACATACAGGATTGATTGCCAAGAAACCTCTACACCTATGGCCAAAATGAACTCCATAAGAGTTTTGATATCTCTTACAACTAATTAGGAATAATCACTCTTACAATTGGATGTGAAGGATGCTTTCCTTCATGAAAATTTGGAGGAAGAAGTTTATGAGACACCCTCCAGGTTTTCAATACTTGTTAAGGAAAGGAAAAATGTCTTAATTGAAGAAAGCATTATGTCCTAAAGCAATCATCAAGGACATGGTTTGAGAGAATCCGAGGTGTTATGGTGAGGAATGAGTATAAACAAAGCCAAGTGAACCATACACTGATTATGAACCATCAGGGAGGAAGGTGACAATTCTTATTGTTTATGTTGATAACATTGTAGTGATAGGTAATGACTCATGTGAAATAAAGGGCCTAAGAAGCTGCTTGTGGAAAGAATTTGATATTAAAGACCTAGGTCAGTTGAGATATCACCTTGGGATTGAGGTGGCTCAATCAAAAAAGGGAATTTTCCTTTTTCTTTTTTTTTTCCCCCATTTTTTTGGTAAACCTAAGAAGGGCATTTTCTAATTACAAAAGAAATATGCCCTAAAGAGAATATGCAAACCGAGTGACACACTTATTGATTCTAACCACAATATAAGAGAAGATGAAGGTACTAGGTTGATTAACGCAAGAAAATATCAGAGACTAGTGGGAATGCTAATCTATCTCTTACTTACCAAACCCAACATTGCATATCATGTCGGAGTTGTGAGTCAGTTTATGTATGCTCTCATTACAGTTTATTTAGAGGCAACCTATCGAATCCTTAAAGATCTATAAAAGAATCCAGAGAAAGGTCTTTTATATAGAAACAAGGGGACCTTTTAGTTAAAGCATACACAGATGCAGACTAAGCATGACCTGTATTTGAGGCTTGTTGATCAAATAGAGTTTTCCTACTCAAGGCCCAATGAGCCTATATTGTGACAACAAAGCAACAATCGATATTGTACACAATTCAATTCAGCATGACAGGACAAAACATGTTGAGGTAGATCAACACTTCATTGAAGAGAAATTGTAATCTCAACAAATATGTAAACACTTTGTAAATATTGTAGACCAGTTGACAAAAATCTTTGCTAAAGGGTAAATGTGTCTCAATTTCATCAAATTGTAAACAAGCTTGGTAAGCGTATATCTACATACCACCTTGAGGGGGAGTGTAGGAGAATATGTTCTTGTACATGAGGGGCATAGTTGTATATCATGTATGTTGGGAGATACTTCCATTGATATGGTATAATAATTAAATATCATACATGAAATGTACAAAGATATATAAGCAAAATTTGGTAAAGAGAGTAGTCAATACTCTCTCCTACGTTTTCCTCCAATTCTCTCTTCTTCCTTCTCTTCTTCCTCCATCAAACCGTAAACTCTAGACCCACTCAACTTAAACCCATTCCACATTAACAACTCACCCATCATTAAGGGAGAAGGCCCAAACATTTTCTAGAGAAACCTAATTTGTATTTGTTAACTTGTAAAATAAGGTCAAGAAGCCATGGAATTGGGAACCTCATAGTGAATAAAGATCGCCTCCCAGGGAGACTTCATCTTTCCTTCAAATATCCTTCTATTCATTTCTTTCCATATACCCCAACAAATGACATGCAAGAGGCCTAACCAGAATTTCTTGCCATGGAGCTCAAAAGATGCACAATTCCATTGACATACCAAATCAAGAAGACTACAAGACATAATCCAACTCAAAGAGGCACACCAAAGAAAATGATCCCAAATTATCTTAGCAAAGGGGCAATGGATCATAACATGATTACCAAATTCTCCTTCTTGCAAGCACAAAGGACAAATAAGTGGTGAAAGAGCCATATAAGGTCACCCCCTTTGGAGCATATCCATAGTGTTCATTCTACAATAAACAACAATCCAAATGAAAGGTTTAACCCTTGGGGGGTAAAAACCTTTCCAAACCTTGGAGACCGAGAATGGAGGGGGAGGGATTGGGGAATTGGATAGGTAGTTGAAGAAGGATTTGACCGAGAAAGAACCAGAGGAATCAAGGGACCATTTGAGCCT
Source organism: Platanus orientalis (assembly GCA_025762735.1). Classification (NCBI taxonomy): domain Eukaryota; kingdom Viridiplantae; phylum Streptophyta; class Magnoliopsida; order Proteales; family Platanaceae; genus Platanus; species Platanus orientalis. Next base: position 5,442 of record JAOXJP010232735.1, on the reverse strand, counting down.
ATCGGGTATAGAGGGGAAAAGATGGACTAGGAGGGAATCGAGAAGGGATCCAACTAACTTAGCTTCAAAGTCAAGGAGATCTCGAATAAATGGAAGGTTCCAAGATGAATTGCCATCCAATGATATTTCTAGGGAATCAGCTATGGATACATCTTTGTTATAAAAGATGCGAAAAAGACATGGGAAAGATGATGACAAAGGGGAGTTAACCCATCAATTATCTTTCCAGAATTTGAATTTTCAGCCATTTCCAAAGAGAACGGATGTGGCAGGATCAAAGAGGGAACGAGTTCCAACAATGTGTTTCTACATTGTGAAGGTTCGAGAGTTTACAAATGGATTACAGTTCCATCCATTTGAATCTAATCCATACTTATGAAGTATCAATGAGTGCCACATACTCACCTCTTCTAAGACTAGCCGCCACATCCATTTTTCTATTCGAAGTGGCATCTTGGGTGGTTGCCTCAAAGGATTTTTCAGGGGTCTCTCTAAATGGCCTCATTAAGGACTGACTATGATGTATTTTCACATTTTCCTATCTAGTAATCCCTAGTTCTTGACCAAATAAATTGGTCTTTCTCTTGTATATTATCTCCCTTTTTCTCTTTTAATAAAGATCGTTATTCTTAAAAAAAAAGTGAATGAAGAGGTCGCTAACTAATTTTCCATCATCCTTACACAACACATTAGGAGAATTTTTTTTTAAAAAGTTTCTTCAACTTTGCAAAGTATTACATGTATTTACCCGCTTGAGACCACCATCCGCAGTAAAGTTTTTTCTTTGAAAGAGGCTATTGAGTTCAAAATTAAACACAACAAAGCTTTATCTCCATTACTTGGGGTTGGCTAAACAAATCCTATTCCACCATTCCACTTTGTCAAGGGCCATATCTTCCGTTATATCAATTATTAAAGCACTCACGTCTTTCCTACCAATTTCAACCCAAGTCACTTTTGGCCTTCTCCTTGTCCTTTTAACACCTTTAACTTGCGCTACATCACACTCCTCATTGGTGCGTCTTGGTCTTCATTGCACATAACCAAGCCATCTTAGACAATTTTCCCTCGTTATGCCATCCATTGGTGCAACCTTAAGTTCTTGTGAGTCCATTTATTTCTAATTCTATTATTTCTTGTTTTGCTACACACATTCATCAAAATATCCTCACCTTTCTCTCTTGGTTGCCCAACATTTTGCTCCACAGCCATCTTACAATATTTTCCCTTCAATGTTAATGGTAGACATCGATTACACCACTTCAAAAGCACTATGCCACTTCATCCACCCCCTAATTCTATGAGAATTATCCTCTTCAATCTCGCCCTCCTTAAGGATGATTGGACAAAGATAATGATAAAGGTCACCCTAGGGTATCTCTGGGTTATCATCTTAAATACTCCCTTGTTTTTACTTCTATCCTTGTAGAATTCCATGTATCATGTGTTAGTCTTAATACTTTTGAATTACCCCTCCATAATTTTAACTTGGTATTTACCCCTCTCTAGTCTTTTCAATCAAAATTATATCATCAACAAACAGCATACACCAAGGGACCTTTTCCTTGTATGCCTAGTTAACTCATCCAGAACTACGGCAATGAGATACATGCTCAATCTTACCCCTGGTGTAAACCCACAGTGATTAAAAAAGCTCAATTATCCACAGCTGTAATAGCACAGTTACAATTCCATCATAAATATTCTTGTTTATTTTAATCTATCCACTTGAGGACCCTTTCCTTTCCAAAACCCACCAAAAGATCTTCACATGGTCTTTGTTGACTTAGAGAAAGCATATTCCATCAATTGTGTAAGTTTGTATGGCTAATAAATTTTATCCCAGTGTAATATGTGCAACTTTCCTTGTTCTTGTAAATGAAAACCCACAATGCTTTTTATCCATTCATTTGACTGTTTCTTAGTTGAACCATAATTACCAAAGTGAAAAGCGATGTGAAAGCGAGAAGCAAAAAACGTTAAGAAGCATTGGGAAAACAAGTAGGAAGCAAGTAAAGTGTAATTTGGAAGTAGCTTTAAACCATTAGAAAAAAAAATGTTATGAAATGAAAATAATAGGTGAACAAGTGATTACAAAAAGAAAGTAAATAACAAAAATTCTACAACCAATAAGTACCCTTACAATAATTGATTTAATAGGAAAAAAAATAAGAATAAGTTACAATAAATCAATATCCATCAAAAAATAAGTTACAATCAATCAATATCCATAAAAAAATAAGTTATAATCAATAAGTGATTACGAATAGAAAATAAGTTAACTAAATACAATAAAGTGAATAAACTTAATAAAGTATTAGAAAACCTAAAGCTATACTATTTTTAACAAAGAATCATGACATATAAATCAATATGCAAATCACTTGCTATTAGTATGGCCAGGCATACCTTAAATTTTACCATGCATAAGATTTTTGTAGATAACTAACATCTTAGAATCAAACTGTAAAAGACCTTGTATAAAAACCATCAAATTTGAATATTTATTATTGGATTGGAATAAAATAATATTACAAAAAATTCAATGCTAAATCCTTTTTTTTCCTATAAAATCATTACTAAATCTCATAGATAATATTTTATTCAATGCCAACAACATAGTATTTACATTAAATAACATACAATCTTGTTTCTTTAATTGCCTCCTAATCGATTCTCTAAACGTTTCTACTCATTACTCCAAAGGCTTCGACTTGTTTTTCTAAAAGCTTCCGCTTGCTTCCTCAATCGCTTTATTGCGCATCCTAAATGTAGGAAGTGCACTTCCCACTACTTGGGGAAGCAATTTGGAATTAGCTTCCCAAATGAGCTTCCTAGGAAGCGAGCTTCTCACCTTGTACCAAGCTTCCCTACAACTATGGTTTATGTTCGAGTCATGACACTAGAATGGTGTTGACGTATATGGGCTATATATGAGTAAAATATGTAAGGGTACTTAGGTCCTTTGTATGTAGACGATATACTTGTAAATACCTAGTATTCATGCATTATCTTTTTAGAATAAAATGTTATATGTATTGGAGACTCATACGATTTCCCCTTGCCCTTCTTTCTCTTCTCTCCTTCCCAAAGCCTTACTTAGCTACCTTAGTAATTCCACAACGGAAATCTACTTGGTATTAGAGCCCCTTTATCCAAGTCCAGGGTTAAGGAATACCTCTTTGTCGATTGCATTTTCATTTATGATGTCAACAGGTTATGCGGATGATGTCACTATCCGTACGGATTTGGTAGGATAGTGACGAAATTGCTTGATCTCAATAGATATTGATTTTTGATGATTTGTTATGCTATTTCCCAATGTTATTTGCAAGGTTCTACTATTTTCTTCTTCTTTTTTGTGTAGTATTTTCAGAGAATTTTCTCATATCTGAAGTTTTTGCTTCGATCCATGCATGTGTGAAGTTTTTTGTTGCAAATCTTATTTCGTTTTACTTCCTCTAATTATGGTTAACCTAATAGAACAAGTTTGGTTCGATTTCATCAAGAAATGAGCTCTTGGTGTTGATTCCCATCCACCATGTTTGCTGCCAACTCGTTTTTTGAGATTTTTCAGAACACTTTGTTGTTGAGGTGTAGTAGTGGATGCTTTTCCTCTTGAGTTGTGTCGTGGCCTGTGTGATTGTTCTGAATGTGTTTGGAAGCTTGAACAGGGCTGTGGTGTTTGCTTTTGGTGGTATTTTCTTTTCCGGCTGGCTTCTTCATACTCTATCCATTGTGTTGCAGTTTGGACGCTTATTGACTGCTTATTCCTCATCGCTAGTCCCTGTGACTACTACTATTGTGGCTGCAAGTTTTATATCCATGTGGGCTATCTTTGCTCTATTGGCATGTCTTCTGTGATTCTATCTTTGAATGGTTGTTCGATAGTGGTGTTCTGTGATTATGTGCTTTTGTATGCTTCTTCCTCAGTAACTGTGTGGCTGTTATAGCTTTGCGATTGGTTGTTGTAGCCTTGTGGTCAGTTTTGTGTTTGTTGTGTGGTGCTGCCTAGTGTGGGCCATGGTTCTCTTGCTTCTATTACTTATTTGGTGTTGTGGACTTGTGGATGTGAGTGAATCCTCCTCTTCTTGGGAAATTAGTGGTGTTTAAGGGAGTAGCCCGGTTAAGGCATATAGTGCTCTTATTACTATTGTGAAGTTTGATGGCTCTAATTTTCTCATCTGATCACCCTGTGAAGCTCACTATTATGGGTTGTGGGAAGTGGGGTTATATTATAGGCGAAACTAAGGCCCTTACCTGTATGGACCCTACTTATTCCAAGTGGGAGGCAAAAAATATCAGTTATGTTATGGTTGATTCATTTGATGTAGCCATCTATCAGCAAGACTTGTTTATTTCTCTCCACGGCTAAGAACATTTGGGACTCTCTTGTTGGCACCTACTCATAAGAGGGTCATTTGGTCTTGTGTATGAGTTGCATCAGCAGGTGTGACAACTACACTGGAGGGAGCAGTCTACCTCGGCATATTGTAATGCCATTCTTAGTCATTGGGAGGAGATTGCATGCACTATCATTGATCCCACCAATGCTGTTGCTGTTCGTCGATAGTTAGAGAAGGATCGTGTTTTTGAGCTTTTGGCCGGATTGAATCCCGAGTACAAGTTGGTGCGTGCGTAGCTTCTTAGCCAGCCCTATGTTCCCTCCTTGACTGAGGTAGATTCCTTCCTTTGCTAGGAAGAACGTTGTCGTTATGCTATGCTCCCACCTTAGTTTCTGCTTCCCCGCATGGTGGTCGAGGTAGTGGCAACATCTATGGTTGTAGAGGTGTTGGGATATAGAATTCTACATATGATGACCAAGATCGTTCGCACTATGATCACTGTGGTTATGCTCATCATACTTGAGTGACCTATTGAGACCTTTATGGTTGACCCCATGAGTCTACTACTTATCCTCCCCAGTGAGGTTTTTATGCTGGTGGTCGTGTTGTTCTTCCTATCCTTTTATTGGGGGTCGATCGAGTGCTTATTGTCGGAGTATATGTATTGGAGGGTATTTATGTCATACTCTACTAGGGCAGTACACCATTGTATTTGGTGCAATAACTACATGGTATAAACAATAATACCTTTCTCTATATGGGACAAGTGCTTATATGTTTCCCTCATTTGTATTTCTCTTTTCTCTCTTCTTTCTTATTCTTTTCTCTCCAATTTCTGTAGGATCGACCTCTCCAACTTTGTATCAGAGTAGGTGATGCAACACACAAGCACTTAAGCATGGTGTTAGGGAAATAGAGATTCTTGAATGCTTTTTGGATGAGTTTAGGGTTGGAAATTTAAGGAAAAAAACTAGCAAACAAACAATGAAACAAGGTAGAAGAAGATAGAGAAGAGAAGATTACTTAGGCCTCCACCTAGCTCTCATAAACCCCTAAGGGAAAGCCACTCCTGGTTTAGGTTTTAGCAACATACAAA
>JAOXJP010232734.1:0-10421 GCA_025762735.1 Platanus orientalis | reverse complement strand
AATAGCCTAAAAATGGGAGTTTGTCTAATCACCTTGGTTTTCGAGTATACCTAAAGGCCTATTCTAAAGAACTAGTGTTGTCCATTGAAAGAAACCTCTAGTCCCTGGGCCAAAATTGGGTGCTGACAGAGGTGTAGATGAAAAAAAAAAATATATATATATATATATATATATATATATATATATAGAGAGAGAGAGAGAGAGAGAGAGAGAGGGAGAGAGAGAAAGAGAAAGGACTAAAGAAAAATAGGGATTAGAGAGAATGTAAGAGAAATAGAAAAGTGCATTCATTACAATTTTATATACTTAGAGAGAGAGAGAGAAACGTTGAGTGATAAGAGTTTTTTTTTTAAACAAATATAAGAGAGATTTAGTGAAAAAGGTAAGAGTTTCACACATGTATTGTAGTAGAAACCATGTGAACTGCAACAAAGGAGTGGTCCACGTTAGCACCACTTGCTTTAATATATAAAATAAACTAGCAAATGACCTGTGCATGTACGGGAAATTAATTTGATTTATAAAAAAAAAGACAAAATTTACTGAAAAAAAGGAAAAAAAACAAAATGAATGATAAAAGTAATTTTTTTAGTAAAAGTAAACAATGTAGAGGAAAGAAACTAGATGATTGAGAAATATGGATTATTTAAGAATGATAAAATATTTTTTAACAAAAAATAGAAAAAAAATATCATGAAAATAATTTAGGAATGATATATTTTTAGAAAATATAAAAATAGTAAAGAAAGAGAAATAAGAATATTTTTTTATATATATAGATATAAGTTAGGAATGATAAAACTATATTTTAACAAAAATATGAAGATAACTTATCAATGATAAAATTATATAAGTTACATAAGTTTTTTTTTGAAAAATAATGTAAGTGTATAGAAGAGAAAGAAAATGATAAAAGAAAATGAAAGAATTCATTTTCTATAAAATTTGATTTTGTTGTTTATAAATGCATATAGAATTGAATGTATGCAAATTTTGGTCATATTTAGTAGTTCTCAAACAAATAAATTATATAAATAATTTATGCATAAAAAAATTAGCACTCATTTCTTTATAAAGTAAAGAATCATCTATATTACAATAATCTAAATATTGGAATGAATTATATATTTCAAATTTCTAAAACCTAGAATCAAAAAAATGTTAATTTAATAAATATAGGAATGATGGAAAAGTTGTAGGAATGATGTTAATATAAGTGAAAAAAATATAGGAATTAATTCATAAAATTTGACTTAGATGATCATATAATTAGAATCTTCTAATTTTGATAAATTTACAATAAGAATCTCATATTTTATAGATTATAAATTGTTAACTTTAAGAGAAAATATAATTTTATGTGATGGAAGAATTTCTTATTTATAAAATTGGCCTATTCGTTGGGATAAGGCTGTTTGTTGTTGTTGTTGTATAAAATTGGCCTATTCACATCTTTCACCAATTACCAAAATTATTACAATCCAATTAACAAATAAAAAATATAAAATATTATAAAATAAAAACTAACAAAAAATTGAACACATTTTAGTGGTGGTTGTGCCAGTAACCCATTGTTCTTTATCCACGTTGCAATTTTACGTTAAAAAGATTCATTAGATGAATGCTTTACTTTTTTTCAAACTATAAAATGAATTATTACTATGATATGAATCAAATCGGTTATTAGGGGATGATAAATAAACTGAATTTAAAATTCAACATATTCTAAATTATGAACCATAACAACCTTAGCATCAATAGCCAATTTATCACCATATACACATGTTATTCTTAGATTTATTTGTCAGAGTGATGCCCAAAAGTCCCTTAGGCTATCTTTAGAACTAGATTTTTTAATACATGAAAATTACTAAAAATACCAAAATTATAGTGATATATGGTAAAATGGTTTCATGATCAAAGTAGGTCATTATCACTTATAATACACACTTAGAAAGAAAAAAAAAGGATTAACACAAATTTTAAAAGTCTTGACTATTCAAATATGTGATTAAAATAACCACCTAGATTATAAGAAGTGATTGACTTAAATTTATAATACTTTTGCATCAAATTGGATAGTACACATGATAGTGACATCTTAACCAGGTCTTATCTCAATGATATTAACATTCATGATCACGTTTGGCACACCAGAACAAATAAAATAGAAAATGTAACTTTAGATGAGTGTATCAACCATGGATTCATGTTTTAGTTAATTGATTCATCATGTTGTAGGATGATTATGCTGCCAAACCCAAATACCCATGAAGTATGAATGATAGTAAATCTACGCCAACGAGGGAGGAGAAAGAAGAGTATTTGTGCTATGTTGGAAAAGAGTAATTTATATGATTTAATATGAGAGAAATAAAAGAATGGTTTAATATGTAAGAAATAAAATAAACATAAGAATATTTACAGGGATGCATTTTGATCAGATGCTTTAAGAGAGATGTTTTTGTAAGAAAATGAGAAAAAAAATTCAATAATAAAAATATAGATAAAATATGATAGTATTTATTAGTGCAAGTTTGTTGGATGGTTTAGGGGAGAGATTTTATGCAAGAAAATAGGAATTTTTTTTTTAATGATCAAAATGGATCAAATAGGAAACAATCTTTATAAGGTATTTTGCTAAGACTATTTAGGAAAGACATTTTATGTAAAAAGGGTGTGTATAGATAGAGATTTAAAATAATAATCAATTAGGGATTGAGGTAGAAAATGAAAGGGATTTGAGAAAATTTTAAGAATTTTGATTTAATTAGAGAAAAATTTAGGAGATGAAATGTTAGGACTCTAACGCACATGAGAGAAGGAAAAAGGTGGATTAATTAGAAATAATGATAACATTAAATATATAATAGGAAACTTGATGGTATAATAGTAATAATATATAAATTTATTAAAAATAAATATGTATAGTAAATCTTTTAAACATAAGAAATTAATATTCTTAATAAACAAAACTTTTAAATGATAAACATCGTAAAAATTGTATTTATTAATATGTAACAACAAAATTTAAAAGAAATAAATAAGGAAAAATAATAAAAACATTAAAAGAAATTGTTTAATTAAGAATCAATATAAGAAAGAGAACAAAGACCCACATACATGTGAGAGAAGCAGGTGTAGAAAAGTAATGGGGTTGTCCACATCAACATCCTTTGCTTTAGTAGATAAGAGAAATAAATAAAGAAAAAACAGTAAGAACATTTAAAGATATTATTTAATTAGGAATTAAATAGGAGAGAGAATACACGTGTGAAAAAAACAATTATAGGAAAGCAAGAACCCACACATGTATGGGGGAAGTATGTATAGGAAAACAATGGGATTGTTCACATCAACATCCTTTGTTTTAGTATATAATACAAATGGGTGAGAAAAAATAGAAATAGAAGAATTGTTATTGAGCAAAAATAAGGATAGAAGAGGATAAACGGTTTTAAGAGTTGTCCAAATGGCATTCTAAAAAATATCTAAAAAACCAAATAAAATTAGGAAGGTTTATCCACGTTGGACACGCTTTGTTTTAGTGTATATAGATTACAAAAACAACTAGTGGGTTGGTTTTCAGTTTTGGATGACCTAAGTATCTGGCATGTAAGGCCAAGCAAATCTCAAGCTCATCACACAAGGGTTAGGTTCATATGCATGAAGAGCTGGGCTCAAGCTTGACACATTGAGATTGTTGTGAACTCAACTCAGGCTTGGCTCGCAAAACTGAAGTATACTACTTTAGGCCCGAATCTTAAAGCTTGATAGCCCATGAACCAAACCAGCTCTTAGTGGTCAAGATATATTTAATTGAAACAGGCACAATAATCCATATAATTGAAATCCCCCATCACTCTAAAAAAAAATAACTTAATATGATTTTAATGCGATAATCAAGCTTTAAAAAAAATGGCGTGGATTTAGGATAATCAATCCCTTACCAAGAATATCTTAAATAATCAGCTTACTTAGATAAACGAGTTCAGTTGAATCTTTGGGCGCAGCTTTGTGAGCTTAACTAAGACTCAAGGTCAGCTCCTGACGAACCGAGCTCCATGTGTCATGTTAGGTGGTGTCTTAAAAGAATTCAGTTGAAGGATTATCCTATGGGGCCACACCATGTGACCTTCTCCTTTTATGGTGTTCCACTACCAAACTAATAACTCCCTACCATGTGGCTGAAAAGCGAAAAATAGAAAGAAATGAATAACTTGAACCTATTTGATATTAAATGAATTTACCCTCCTACAACTACTAACATATATTACAACAAATATATAATAATAATAATAATAATAATAAAACTATCATACTGGCCAATCCCCATCAATTGGAGTCCGGATCCTCTGCAGTAAGTAATATTGTAATATTAATATGCAACTGTTCTCAAAACATATTTGTACAAAAAATTTGAAACTCCAACCAAATTGGGTGAAAGTTTAAAAAAATATTTTGGAGAATGATTGTTTTGAGACAGACCTCTGAAGGCCTGCTATTGATCGACACTTGATGTCTTTCTTTTATTGACCACCTACTTTTTCAACCGAACACTTCTTTGAACCCTTTTACCCTCCAAAGCCACACATCTGTTTATAATTCACCATATACACTACAGAGGCATTTTTATCGCAGAACATTTGCTTCATTTTTTTTAATTTATGTGTCATGCTGTAGGCACTCATTGCATATTAATATAGTTTAACGTACTGCAGTGGATCATGAGTGCAAATGGAATCTCTAAACCTGGCACACCATGATCTACATGGCTAAAAGAATAGGGTCGTGTAGTTAAGAAAATTAAACAATCAACGTAGAAAAAATATCCAAGAAAATGTATAAATAATTGCAATTCATAAAAAAATCATAGTCTGAAATAAGACACCCCTGCTATGCACCCCGTGATTTGTATGGGCGGTCACCTGAAAACCTTTAAACTAGGGTTGTAAACAGAGCTAATTCGGATCGGATATATATACATCTGATATCCGATCCGATTAAATTTATGTGCATCCGATATCCGATCGGATATCTGACCGGATATCCGTCTGATGTTTAACAAATGAATTTGAATTCAATTACATAATCAGATTTCGGATCGGATTTTAATCGGATCGAATGTGTATGCATCCGATTTCAGTTCATTTAATAATCGGATATCTAATAATTGGATCGGATTTTAAACGGAGTCGGATACATGAGCATCCGAATTTGCTTTAATCGGATCATATTCGAGTCGGATTTGGATGCTTAGCCAGATAATTGACAGCCATACTTTAAACTTGTCCAGGTGGGGAATTTTGTTGATAGGAGCAAGGTTCAAATTAACCAAAGTAAAAGGTTATGATATGGCGTATGCCACGCTTACAAGTTGCAATCATAATGCCGTCATCTTTTCCTTTTCCTTTTCCTTGTAACTAGGGATGTAAAAGGTAGGGCTGTCAATCGAGCCGGGTTGGGCCACCTGGCCAAGGTTTGCCCAAATTCAGCCTAAAATATTTTGCCCCAGCCCAAACTTGGCTCGAATAAACTTTGGGCCTTAAATTTGGCCTAAACTTAGCCCGTTTTAAAGCAACGGGCTTCAGGCCGAGTTTAAGCAACTTGAATTAAAACTATTTCTCAATTTTTGGGTTTATTTTATACTCATAATTATCCTTAAATCCATATTATATGGATTTTTTTTAACAGTTGACAGTTGAACTATTTGATGATAATAAATTTGTTAAAAATACATGAATCCAAAAAGAATAAAAATAAAAAATATATAGAACTAATATCACCATATAAATAAAATTATTATTTGATAACTAGTTCATGCTGAGCTGGGATGGGCCTTGAGCTAAACTTGAGTCTACCCAAACTTAGCCCAAATAAAACTTCAGGCCTAAAAGTTGGACCCAAACTCAACCCAATCCGGAATTAGGTTGGCCCAACCCGATTATTTTTCGGGCCAGACATGTTGGGTTTTGGGCCAACTCGGCCCAATTGATAGGTTTAGTAAAAGGATTGGATATGAAGCATATGTAAGCATATTTGTGTTCAAATCCATTTACCTAATCAAATATCGAATATAAATACGGATAGATAGAGGATATTAAAATTGGATTTGAATTCACGTTTTTTAACTTAATCAAATGTAAGATAAGAATTTAGATATCTTGTTACACTTTCTACCAAAAATTCTGGTTCTAAGTGGTTGGGGTGCAACATTGAATACAAAATGGATATTAGTATAATCGTACTTGCTTCATTAGTTTTTATATATATTCGTATTTGATTATATACCCAGCAGATCTATTAAAAGTAGGATCATATTCGCATTTGTTAAAGTAGTCAAATATCAAATACGAATATAGATATATCAATAAAGTGGCCTAGTTTCAAGTACAAACCAATTTTGTAACCTAAATGACAAATAGATTAGTGGAGGAAAACAACATAAAAATATGGATGAAACTAAATGAAACATATAGACTATTCATCTTCTTCCTCACGACAACAACGGAGTATGTCATTAGGGTTTTCTCTTCTTCTTCTTCTAGTAGTAGCGAGTTAGGGCTTTAAGCTTTCTTATCCCTTCCCACTTCCTCTCTTCGTTGAGTAGTTGAATCTCATGCAAAATCCAAAAAATGAAAATGATGAACCTAAATGCGGCAGGTTATGGTTTTCGGTTTCATTTTCTTCCTCTCTTTTTTTTGGCTTTTCTTTCCCTCTTTATAGAATACTTGATTTTTGTGACTCTTGTGAAAAATGCAAAAGAGTAAAATGTGGATTTGACATATATGCCCCCACACCCTTGATAGTGATAATGTGACATGTCCATCGATAGATATCATGGGGCCATGAATTTTTGAGTTAAGGGACATTAAAGAGGAAAAATGGAATTTAATATATATATATATATATATATATATATATATATGTATGTATGTATGTATATATAACAATTTTTTAAACAACCGAATCAATGTAAATTCATATTCAATTCATTTATAAAAGTATTTTTCCAAACAAGCAAATATCTAATCAAATTTGATACACTTTGATCCCTATTCACTTTAAGCGGACATACAATGGATTATATTCGGATAATTTACATCCTTACTTGTATCCAAGGTTGTTAAAATTGAGATCTTACATAGGTAAGGCCACAAATTGTGTCGAACTGGCCCAAAGCCTAACTTATTTGGCCCGTATTTCGGTTAGGTTGGGCTAGTTGAATTAGGGCTTGGGCCAAGTTCAAATTCAAATAACAAATCCTCTTCTTTTTTAGGCCGAGTTCGAACAAAGGTAAAAGCCTAATCCCGGCCCAAATATGACATGACAAATATAATATAACCTATTAACCTTTAGTCATAACCATTGGATGGATCCCCATCTAAATCTTTCTCACTCTTCTCCCTCTTAGTCTCTGTCATTCTCAATGGCCAACTGTTAAGTGAGGACCTCTCTTTCTTGCCCCTCTATCTCTTTAGAGGACCGATGATGCAGGTATTTTCCTTTTCTCTCTTTCTCTTGTATATCTATGTTATTTCTATCCTCTCTCTATTTCTCTTATACATTAGTCTCCATAGAAGAGGATGCATGAATCAACTTGGAAGCATTTTCCCTATTTAATGGAGTGACTATAGTAGTAGGCATTGTAGTGCATCCCAGGCTGCCAGTGTTGATAAAGAATCTTAAAAACAAAATGGAGAGGGGAGAGAGAGAGAAGGGGAGTAAATCATTGTCCTTTGGCTTTTATGGCTTCTGCTTTTTCAAGATAAGCACTTTCCCTCTTTGATGTAGTGAATATATCTTTGTTCGTTATGCTTTTATGGCTTCTATTTTCCCTTTGGAATTCTTCGTGATTCAATCCATTTGCTCTTTCATATTTTCCTTAGCGTTGTGGCATTGACAACAATTCATCTCTAATAAGACCACAAGGCACATATATGGAAAAGATCTAACCTTAGCTTAGAACCTGATTTTTTTCAGATTGGGCAGAGTTTAGGTAGTAAGCCTTGGGCCTAGGTTGGGTTCCTCTGTTAGATTTCGCTCAGGCTTTGGGATGGCCATGGCTTAGCTCAATCCGGCCCAATTTGTAGCCCTATATGTAGGATCGGTGGGTGGCCTCGTGGATCAGATTGAGGATCACATGATTCTACTTTTCGTAAAAAAAAATAAATTAGAAAACCACCAATAATAATGATATATGTTAAAAAATCATTAAAGAAAAATGAATAAAATTTAACATAATGCAACTTCTATACTCTAAATCTTTACTAAATAAAAAATATTGTATTTTTTCAACACAAATTACCTAAATATTAATTAGTTAGTTATCAAGTTTCATATTACAATGTTTTCAAAGTTTCAACACCACAATGACAAAAGATTTTAAATTAACTAAGTGTATTCATATTAGATAGTTCATGTTTCCATCCTTTATCACTAGGGTAACAATAACACAAACATAAATAAATATGAATATTCAATCATTTAAACCAAGTTTTTTTTTATCATTGGATTAAATGTTTTCTTCAAAGTGGCTTTGTTATCAACATTCTCATCAATGCCATTGTTAACAATCACATCATCCATGGAAAAATAGTTAAAATCCCTTAATGCATTTTCAAGATCATCATTATTATCATCACTAACATTATAAATTTTGATATTTTTTTCATTCTAAAAACTTTCACACTCATAATCACCTGGTTAAAAAAAATTGTATATAATGTTTTATTCGTGTAAATAAACAAGGAAAAGCTTTTATAAGAGATTATAAAGAGGTCATAAAATTGTAAATTAAAACCTACTTACAATTTTTACCAATGTTGCATGCTTCCCTTCAAGCATTCCTTTTAAAAATACCCAGGTTATTTTTGTGGAGGACATGGATTCTCCTCTTTTGTTATCCACTTATCCTACCATTCACCATTTTTGCCTTAAATGATTTAAGGCTAAGTTTTTTTTTTTTTGTTTTAAAGATTTTATTTAATTTTATTTGAATTTTGAGCCGATAGGGCTTATGGGTTTGTAAATAGTGGTTTTGTTATTTAATTAGGCTTTAAGCCCAAAAGTTGTTTTATTAACCCAATGAAAAGAAGCCCAACAACATAACATCTAGGATTGATCAAGATTGCCATGTGATGATCCTAAACACAATCTTACAGAAATCTTGCAGTCTTACAATTTTGGGAGCGAATTAGATTGTTTTGATGATTTAGGATCATAAGATCATACAATCCTACGGTCTTAATCACAATCCTAATAACCATACTCATATCCCATATATGGCTCTCAAATGCCCATCTTACGGGTAGGGCTATCAATCAGGTCGGGCTGAGGTGTGCCCAAAAGGTTTTACCTGAACCTGAACTTAGTCTTGAGGTAGTTAATCCTAACTCATCCCATTTATGAACAATGGGCTTCGGGTTTAGTTTAGGTTGCCTGAATTAAAACTCATTTCTTAATTTTTTGACTGATTTGAAGCCCATAATTGTCCCTAAATACATATAATATGAGTTTTGTTTTAACAATTGACACTTCTATTTGATGATAGTAAATTTGTTAAAAATATATAAATCCAAAATTTTTTTTTTTAAAAAAAGATGTAATATCAACATATAAATAAAATTATTATTTGTTAAGTAGTTTGAATCGGGGCAAACGAGGCTTCACAACGAACTTGTGTCTACCCAGATCGGGGCCTAAAGGTTGAACCTGAACTCAGGCAAACCTAAAATTAGGTTAGCACAATCCAACTATTTTTCTGGCCAAACATGTGAGCTTGAGCCTAAACGTTGTATACAATTTTGATGTTACAAATAAAACATCTCATGTGCCCCCAGTTGAGGTGGCAGGGGGTGGGGGGCCTAAAATCACTTGTGTCAGCCCCCCCTCAAGGGCCACTCAGAGGGGGATCATCACCTCCTAAAAGTGAATTGATCCCCCCCACTTTTTGGGATGTCACATCACTTCCAAAAAGTGAATTGATCCCCCCCTCTGAGTGGCCTTTGAGGGGGTGTCACAGGTGATATCAGCTTAGGGCAGGGGGGGTTTCCAGTGGGTGCTGGAAACCCAAGAACAATGACTTGATCATCCTCTTTTCCATTTTGGCTTTTAAATGTCGTTGTGGACGATCCTTTCCCGTCCGCCTCTCAAATGTCGCCCACTCTTCATTAGGTGTGGGCATGGGCTGGGCCGGGCCGGCCCTTAAATTGGCCCGAAAAAGTCCGGCCCGAGCTTGACCCGGTGAGGGCCCAAGGCCCGCACTTTTATTGAGGGCCGGGCTTGGGCTTACCTTGGCCCAGCCCGTGGCCCACACTTTTACATATATAATATATATTTAGTATATATAATATACTAATTATTTTAAAATTATCAATAGTATATAGCCTAGTTGATAAAAATTGTTTTTTACAAAAGTA
>JAOXJP010232733.1:0-10421 GCA_025762735.1 Platanus orientalis | reverse complement strand
TTTAAGTATTTTATACAAAATTTATATTTATAGTATTTAATTTATCTTTTATAATTTAAAATCCTTTTTTTTTTAATTTTAATTTTTTTTAATTATTAGGTTTAGCATCTTGAGTTTATGAGGGACTAACTCACTCGGCTAGGCTAGCCAAGCATGGCCTGCCCCCCTTGGCCACTCTAACCGAGCATGCCTTAGTATGCTCAGTTAGGGTGGCCGAGTGGGGCGGGCTATGCTTGGCTAGCCTGGCCGAGTGAGCCAGTCGTATTCGGACTGGTGCCACTGAACTCGATGTCGGAGTTGAAAATTTTTTCTCTACAAAAAAAAAAGAGAGGCAAATTTCAAGAAAACTTAAACTACATTCTATTTCTTACCTCAGGTGGATGTTGAGGTTGCTCTCCCACCGCGTTGTCCTTGTCCACGGGCCATTTTAACTTCAAAAAAAGGCAAGGGAGAAATGTGTAGGGGGAGAGGAAGAGAGCAATGTGTAAATTAAAAGAAGGGAGTGAAGGAGAAGGAGAAGGAGAAGGAGGTGAGGGTGTGGGGTTTTTTACGGTTTGGTTGGGAAGAAGAAGGAGGTGGATGGTTTCTTACGGTTTTGAGGAAGAAGAAGATGAGGTGGATTTAGAAAAAAAAATGAGGTGTGGAGGTTTCTTATGGTGATAAATGAGGTGTGGGGGAGAAGCTTTGGCTAAGAGCATTATGAGAAGTGTAGGAGGGGAAATTAGAAAAAAAATGAGGTGGATTTAGAAGAGAAGGGAAGCGAGGTGGATTTAGAAGAAATTGTGGTGGCAATAGAAAGTCCCATATAAAACCCCTAAGGATTTAGTACTGCCCCTAAGGTCTAGGTGGGATTTGGTAGGACTGACATAAGGGGCCAACACATCAGCGCCAAAAAAAGTGATTTAGACTTTTTTGGGATGCTTTTCATTTCTTGGTGCTGATGTGTCAGCCCCTTATGTCAGTCCTACCTTAGGATGAATAGGCCTGCCCTACCAAATCCTTAGTGCCTTAGGTCAGCTCGGCATCAAGGGGTGACACATCAAAACCGAAAAGTGAAAAGCATCCCCCAAAAAGTGTAAATCACTCTTTTGGTGCTGATATGTCAAACTCTATGTTGGTTAACCTTAGAATGTTGCACCAAATCTGAGCCGATATATAACTTCTTGTATTTTGTGAATTTTTTTTGTTCATGCAGTAGTTTCAAGTGCATGAGTTGATTGTTGAGGATAAAAGTATCATATAGACATATAAGAGCCTTAATGAGTTGAGCTTGTTGAGCTTTGAGCTGAGCCTAGTACAGCTTGGCTTAGGCTTACTTAATTAAACAAGCTCAATTGAAGGCTCAAGCTTAGCTAATGGCAAGTCGAGCTCCAAGTTATTTTAGCTTATTGATAGCCCCATCAATGGAGATATACCATGCAAGTATTAACCCAACTTATGACATGGTGCCTAACAAATAATACTTTGTTTAAGGATTTGGTACGACCCCCTAAGGTCAGCCTGGCATTAGGGGGTGACACATCAGCACTTTTTGGTGCTGATGTGTTGGCCTCTGATGTCGGTATGACCTTAGGCTGACATTAGGGGGTCACACCAAATTCGAGACAACATATAACTAGTTGTATTTTGTAATTTTTTTTTTGCGGAAAAGTTGTTGTATCCAGGATTTTCCATCCAAGATGGTGTCCAAGACACCATGGGGCTTCAAATGGAATAAAATTGGTGGGATTTTGATAAAATTTCAAAGTCCCTCTCATTTTATTCCATGTGAAGCCCATGTTGTCTTGGACAGAACGTCTACCCTTTTTTTTTTCTTTTTTTTTATGCAGCAGGTTCAAGTGCTTGAGTTGAGCCTTTAGTGAGGTTTTTTTTTTTCTTATTTTTTCTTTTTGGATGAAAGAGCTTTTAACGAGTTGAGCCTATTACAGCTCATCAGCTAAGTCTCACTTAATTAAACAAGCTCAATTGAAGGCTTAAGTTAGCTAATGGCAAGTAGAGTTTCAAGTTGAGCCAAGCTATCTTAAATTATTGATAGCCCCTCAATGTAGGGCTGTCAATTATCCGCCTAAGCATCCGAATCCGATCTGATTAAAGCAAATTCGGATGCTCATATATCCGATTCCGTTTAAAATCCGATCCGATTATTAGATATCCGATTATTAAACGAACCGAAATAGGATGCATACACATCTGATCCGATTAAATATTATATATATATATATATATTCGATTTTTACACAATTTTATTTATATATTTATATATATATATATGCTAAATCCAACTAACCGGATATCCAAATTTACATAAATCCGATTATATAATCGAATTCAAATTCAAATTCATTTGTTAAACATCTGACGGATATCCGATCAAATATCGGATGCACCTAAATTTAATCGGATCAGATATTGGATGTACATATATCCGATCCGAATCCGCTCCGTTTACAGCCCTAAGTAGGGCTGTTAATGAGCCAAGTCTGAGCCCCAAATTGAGCTTGTTTAGCTAAGTGAACCTAAGCCGAACTGTACTAGGCTCAGCTGGCTAAAAGCTCGGCTCTCTTTTTTCTTTTTTTCTTTTTTGACATTTTTACCCTAAAATATCTACATGTCAGGCTGTAAGATGCTCCTATGTGTTGATGAGCT
Organism: Platanus orientalis; assembly: GCA_025762735.1. Lineage (NCBI taxonomy): Eukaryota > Viridiplantae > Streptophyta > Magnoliopsida > Proteales > Platanaceae > Platanus > Platanus orientalis. The sequence goes on along the minus strand of JAOXJP010232733.1, from coordinate 7,775 downwards.
GAGCTGAGCCGAGCTTAGGCCTTAGGCTCATCACGACCCTGAGCCGTCAACAAGCCTGAGAAAAGCTGGACAAAATGGTGATTAGAACTAAGAATAATTAGAAGGCAAATAATAGTGAAGAAGGTCAGGTAACTGAATTCTTTCATCAAAAACATTTTCTCTACATTTGAAAATATATATATATATATATTGTCTTTATCAAATCTTTCCAACCATCATCGTCAATTAAAACTCAGTGAAATGATATCAACCTTCCCACCAAAATCCAAATCCACCACTTGAACCATCTTCGCAGCCTCATATCCTCTGCGCAACCCCTCTTCACCTCCAATGCTCCTATAAATTAAGCCATCGCCATCCTCATCGAAGACCGTGAAGGCACGACGCATAAGCTCAGCGCGCCTCAAGTCATCCTCCTCCAAGCTCTTCGATCAACTTGGAATTCGTCATCATCATCCAAGCAAGCTACCAGGGAGGTCGAAGCCAAAGCCAGAAGTATCTTCATCACACCCGATCAAACCAAGCTTCTCCACCACACAACGTGCATTCAACAATTGGATGGCCTTGATCCATGATTATGTGTACCGCATAAGCGGGTACAAAAAGACTAGCAACTAGGCTTGTTATTGGTCAACTTAGGTTGAACCAACCCTAATCAAGATGGGATTTTAAAAAAAAAAAAAAACAACCCATGACCCAGATCCAAAAAACCACATAGGTTGACCCAGTCAGTGTTGGTTTGAACCGACCAGTTGACCAACTCGTTTACAAGCCTAGAGGGTAATAGGGTATTAGAGACTTAATTTGGGTTTTGATCCCGACCAATTTAGTATTCAGGTTCATAGCAACCCAACCGGATTGAGCCAAAATGTATATCCAAGAAGGAACCGAATTGGGACCAAACCTTAAGGTCTTCAGGTCAACTGGATCTATCTATAAGGTAAGAAATCCAAAAGCATTGTCTTCTGTCCACAAATAATCTTGTGGGTTTCAAGAGACGTACACATGTTCAAAATGGTGAAAACCACTATTTTTTTAGGGTACGTGTACATCTCTTAAAACCACAAGATTAGTTGTGGGCAGGAGACGATCTCAACTGCTAACAGATCTCCTATAAGAACCTTAGCGGTAGAGTACACTTGTAAGGATGTTAAGCAAAAATAAAAACTATTAAGTGTGTCATTGATTGACACATGATGGGTTTTTGAATTTAGTCTCTCTTTTTTAACACCTACTTTTTTTTTGGACGTTTTTAACCCCAAAAACAACACGTGTCAACTTATCATTCACCATAACACTCCAGACACTTTTTCCTACCAGAACATTTTCTTCCACAAATTTAATGTAATCGTCCATAAGATCTACAAACTTTATATTTAGTAAGAGAAAAAAAAAAAAAAAAAAAAACTCTGCTTGTGACAACTGTTTCCTAGTTTAAGCTGCTTGTGAAGATTCCCCCGAATAGTGAAACTTTCCGTGAAGCATAGAGCGGACTATTTTCTCGAATCACAAATTTTCAAATTGACCAAAATACCCTTTTCTAACAACTATTATAAATTGACCCATGTCCTGGAATTAAATTACCCTTAAAAGAGTTAATGACCAGATTTTCCTTAGAATTTTCAAAATCTATCCATGACCCATTTCTTAGTTTTGTTTGAGTACCCATAAGTTGCATACAGTTTTGGATTACCACAATACTCATTGAGCGTGATTATCTACTTCCAGCCAACTGAGTTATCCATCAAAACCATTCAATAAGTAGACAAGACGGATCGTGATATTCGCCGTTATTTTGATTGTTTGACATATCTCTCAACACTGACAAATTTTACTCCAAAAAGGATGATTATGATCCTACAACTGGTCGAAATTCTCGTTGGGATCGATCTGACCAGTCATCTTGTATAATGTGCAGGGAACATCATCCTAATTCAATTCTGTTGGAGAGAATCACCATATCTTTGTTCTATTAATCTCTCCTATTATCATTAACCCAAAAGAGAAATGAGAGAGAGAGGGAATATGTGTAATTTTATGTCATTTATCGTATTTGGTCCGATCAATGAATAAAGGGAGCTTCTACTCGCACTGCCTCTCTTCTAAGTCTTCTCACCTATTTTTATGCATCCCTCCTGCATTTTCCATAATACCCTTTTAGATAAACCTCACTCACACCTCCTATAAAACCTCTCAAGCTCACTCTCTCACCTCTATTTCTTTTAAGAGTACCCCTCATCTCCCTCTAAAACCATACGTGAACATCTCTTTCCATCCCACACTTCTCGTTCTCCCATTTTCGCACATTCTTTTGAACTCAAACCCATTCCCTCAAACACTCTCCCTCTTCCTCACATTTCCTCTACAACCCTCTCTCTCTAATTTACATTCCCTCTCAAACCCTTACATTTCCACAGACAAGAAAGATAGTTTGTGGTTGTGGTGGACGACAACATAGTCCTTACCAACGGAAAATGAAGGTTGAGGACTGGCGGTAGATCAAAGGCGGAAACGAGTAGTGCGGCAGCTAGAGGTAAGGTTTTTTTTTTTTTAATCTTTTTTTTTTTCAGGACGCCTATTTAGATTGCTTGCTCAGCTGGGCTGTCCAAGCGAGGCAGGCCCTACTCAGTTGGGTTGTCTGAGCAGGGGTTGCCTTGCTCGGCAACACCAGTCCAAACAGGAAGGTAAAACCCAACAAAAAAATAATTAATTTTAAAATTTTAAAATTGTTAATTTAAAAAATGCTAATTTTTAAATACTTTATAGAATAAATTAGTTTTTCTAGTATAATTTAAAAATAAAAAATTTTGTAAAATTAAAGTAGTTTATTAAAAATATATTTTTTTAAATACTTAATTCGTTATTGTGTACGTCTAACATAATATAGCATGTGCCAAATATGAACGTAAGAGATGACTACTCCTTTCCTACTGAATCTATCCACCAGCGTCGGGTTATAGAGAGGGTAGGCCCATTTACGTATACGGCATCTACCAGCGGCTCGTACGCAGAACCTGCAGCAAATGAGCATGATGCAAAAGAGATGCCTGAGCATAGTAGAGAGGTGCGTGAGGATGTTGTAGAGGTGTTTATCCTCGAAACGCCTTCGAATCCAATGTTCCTCACTGGCTATCCCACACACGTTGGTACGCTTATATAGCGGCATCAAGTAATGTTTTTAAGATTAAAAATTTATACTTATTAATAATACCTGACATACTAATAGTATTTGTTTCAATTGCAGAAGTGTCCATTGTTGCAGTTAATCAGCCACGGATTGAAGAAAGCAGAGTGAAAGTACCAGCATCCAGATTTGCAGAAAGGGAAAATGGCGGGGATATATTGAGTGTTCTAGACTATTCCCACTAGTTCACAATTCATACTAGATAGTGAGTTGTGTCATCATCTTTACATTTGTCAAACAATGGCACCCTGAGATGAATACGTTCCATATGCTGTTCAGGGAGATGACTATCATGCTAGATGATGTCAACACACTACTTGTTATTCCCATGATTGAGAATATTGTCTCCCTCAGCTTAGAGGATGAGGCACAGACATTGTTATCTCGTGCACTTGGAGTGACGGCGGAGGAGATCCACGAGGAGCTTGGGTCTACACGTGGGTGCTCAGTCAAGTTGGAGTGTCTACGGTGCAAATTTCAGGGGGTGACTAATGACAGTGGTGATGAGTGATCAGATGCTCTGTCAAGGTATACTTACTCTATCTGCTCGGGTACACACTGTTTACAGATAAAAGAAATAGTCGGGTGCTGGTCGGTTACCTCCACTGCTTAGAAAAGCTCGATAACGTAGACACAATGCACAATAAAGTGCTACAATATTCAATGGATCCTTTGCTTATTAAATAAAAAAACTTTATACTATTTTTTAAAAGGGCACGAGAGTGAGAGAGAGCAAGAAACCGCGTCTCTCTTTTGTAAGCTGATCCGGTGGCACGCGAACAGAAGTGCTATTCTGAATTTCTTATTTATCTCATCGCATAGAAGACAGCACTACCTAACACTTCAACCCAAGTTACCACAAATTTTTAAAAAATTAAATGAATAAACACTTCAACCCTAAAATCACTAATCTGATTGATAAATTAATTGGACGAGTCTCGCATGGTGATTGGACTGAAGAGAGCCGGGCCTGATAATTGGCCCATGTTTAAGACCTGGCATAAATTTGGGTCATGCTCCAAGGCTTAAGGCCCAAAAATTTATAGGACACATATAAAGGCTTTAAAAGATTAGTCTTATGTAATACATTAATGGGCCCTGACCTGGTTCAAGACCCGTAAGTTACATTGGACTATGCTCAGGATTAGGGTGGTGCATGGATCAGGTCTGGGCCGGGCATTTATAGGCCTGGGCCAGGACCTGCTGTTATACATTTAGGGCTGGGTTGGGCCCAGGCCAGGAAAAATTCAAACTTTAAGCCAAAAATGGGCAACATATATATACGGGCCTTGGGCCTGTCTAAGGTCCCTTCAATCACTGCTTGCTCAGACAAACCCTATCAAGAGATGAAAGAATATAAGGATGCTCGTGTAATGTCTTTCTAGGAGGGGGTTTGTGTGTTTTCAGGAATGAACGAGGCTTTTAAACGATTAGATGTTTGAATGCGTAAAAAACACAACTATATCATGTTTTAGTGTGCCATATAGTAACTCTTGTTGATGATGTGGGTTTCGGCCTCTAATCATAATAAACGATTACCAAGCACGTGATACCAACGTTAGACCAACTCATGACAGGCAAACACAATCAGGAGTGTCCTTTTTGTAACTACTAATCATTGAGCCCCTGACCATCTTTAAGTGTAAAGATGAGCTCATTTAGACTGTCAACGGATATATACATATCCGTATTTGTATTTGTTTATTTAAGTAATTATCGAATCGAATTCAAATATTTACGAGTAAACAATAAATTCCTAAGAATTATAAAGAAAAACTGATTGATAGATCAACGAGAGAATGGAAAACTGGCTACTGGGAGCTTGCTTTCATTCAAATTGGGAATGGGAGATGAGAAATGGGTTAACTGTAAGGCTAACGTTATAGTATTCATATGTTGTACTCTACCTAGCATATCCTATGATATTATAATATAAATATTAATTATACATTAATTTCAATGGATACAGATATTTAATTGAATAATCGAATCAGATATAAATGCATTCAAATCAAATATTAGCGGATCAAATTCAAATCGAACACAGATAATAATTGGATAGTTGACAACCCTAATCTCATTAGCATCTTTGGCTCTAAAAGTTGTTTTTACTTAAGGGAGCACCGAGCATACATATTATGCATCCGCTTCTAAAACCATTATTGCTGATTATGTATCCATATGCAGTGATGTTACGAGTCCGGATCCACTGAAATTGGTGTCACCATCTTTCTTTAAATGAGGTATAAGACGTCGTGTGTGTGTGTGGCACAGATTTCGTCTGCCCCCTTAATGACCACCCACAGTCTGCGCATATGCAGCATCAGACACATGCACGTCAAAAAAGTGATTTACACTTTTTGAGGGTGATTTTCACTTTTTCGAAGCTAGGGGTCCAGCTCTGCATATGCACAAACCGTGGGCATTAGATAATGGGGCGGACAAAATCCGTGAGGGTGTGTGTGTGTGTAATTTTAATAATTAATCTTAATTTTAATTTAATGAAGAATCCAAAACCAACAAGGCTCTTTGTTTTCTCTCTTCCAGCCCAACTCACACCACACCTCTGTTACATTTGCACTTGGTTTTCAAGAGCATAACTGGAGCTGGTTGATTGCAGCACAACAATCATATTGCCTACAAATTTTTGTCTAAGCATCCAGCATCATGATGAGTTTCCAGAGAGGGAGGTATTCATTATGAAGAGCTTGCTTATTCCTCTCTCTTCAAGGTGATGCAAAATGAGAGCTTTTTATCAGCTTGCACTCTTTGTTTTATTGTCTTGGCATGACAAAACATTTTGGTTACTTCATGTAAATTTCCTCTTCTAACTGGTCATTCAAGAAGACCATCTTTACATTCATCTGATGGATAACCAGATTCTCTATTGCAGCTATTGTTTTCAGCAATCCGATAGCCGAGGTTCTTAGTACAATGGTATAAGTGTTGAAATAGTCAAAGTCTTTTTCTCTGCACCCTTTAACTACAAGTCTAACCTTGAATTTTTCAATTGTGTCATATGGTTTGAGTTTTTGCCTAAAAACCCACTTACAATTGATGGATTTACAACCCTAAGGTAGATTTGCTGGCACCCATGTTTGATTGGACATAATTAAGTACATCTTGTCATCTATTGCTAATTCCCAAAAGGTAGCATCATGGGATGACATTGCTTCTTTATAAGACAACGTATTTCCCTCTACTAGATAGATTACTTAGTCAGGACCAAAGTCCTTCGGCTTTCTTTCTCTGACATTATTTCAAGGTTTTATATGCTTAAAAGCCACGGGTTTCCACTTCTTACTGAACTTAAACTCTTTTACCACCACTCGTTTCTGACTTTCTTGAACGGAAATCTTTTCTCAAAGAACCCAGCATTTGTTGATTCAATCACTGTGTGAAGGGAAGGTTTCTCCAGATTGAGAAATCTGTAAGCCTAACTCGTCATAGATAATCCAATAAATGCACAATCAGTTCTTCTTGGTCCAACCTTTGACGATGGTGGTGATGAACACAAAGAGAGGAGGTATGTTCATTCAACAATTTTACCTGAGTGAAACAACCTCAAACCTTGAAGTTACCCAAATTTGGTTTCCTTCCTTTTCATATCTCGTATGGTATATGTCAGCACCTAATTTTGGCCCAAGGTCCAAAGGTTTCTTTCAATGGGCAGTACCAACTCTCTAGAATTGACCTTAGGCATCCTAGGAAACGAAGGTGGTGAGACGACCTCCTCTGTGTAGGTCATCCCCATTCTTTCCTAATTTGGCACTCTAAGCCCCCGATTTTTCTCTAAGATCTTTGTTGGATCCACTTTTCTTATCTTCCTATCTCATAGTTTTTTGAAGGGTTGTCCTAAGTTCGGTCACATCTACATTGAAAATTACGATTTTAACATTCATCAAAGGTGGATCACTAAATTTTATCGTACAATCATTAGACGGCCAATCGAATGTCATGGATGTGTCCAGAGCAGTTCAAAACTCAGAAATGGAGTGTTTAATCAACAAATTCTTTCATATCATGTTTCTGACCCTTGATTTAGAATCTTTCAAAATCTAATCAAAATACACTCTAAATGATTAATCTGACATCATTAATGCATTCAGAATGGCCTAAATCTCTGAAATGGAGTGTTTGATCATCAAAATCCATTGTTTCGAGTTTTAGCAAATCTTGACCATCGATTTAAAATCTTTTAAAATTTGAGAAAAATACACATTAGATGATCAATTGGACACCATAGATGGTTCAGGCATGCTTCAAAACTTTAGGGTACTGATCATAACTTTCAAAGTCCATTCCAAAATCCTTCATCACATCATATCAAATAATGACCGTCCGATCAAATACTTTAAGTTTCAAATTCAAAATTGGACCCTACCATGGAAATCAGCACCATCGATTTATCCAAAGGAGTGGATCCGATTGAACTGAAAATTGTGAATCAATAAATTCTCATGTGGGTCCACCAAGTTACGGTATCCCGCAACACTTAGGAACAAGTCCATTTGCATGACAAGTGGCACAATCTCATACAATAATATAAAGTCAAAGAAAAATCAAATCAAATAAAAATAAATAATATCAA
>JAOXJP010232732.1:0-10421 GCA_025762735.1 Platanus orientalis | reverse complement strand
AAATCTCTGCACATCTGTTCTTAGTACTATGCTTTAGGTGGGCTACAATTCCATGTGTGTTATTGTTCTTAAAATCTAAAAAAAAATCTGAATTGTTAGTTCATATCTGATTTGTATCTCAGTTTCTTATGTAAATCTGATTGATAATTAGACTCTATCATTTATATTAACATGATCTATATATGTATCTTTGATTGGTTATGGACCCCTTTTCATCAAAAAGGAAAGTTTGATGTCTGGTCCTTCTCACCGAGTATAATAGGTGTGTCTGGCCCTCCACAAGGGGTATAATATGTGTGTCTGGCCCTCCATACCAGGTATAATAGGTATGTCAGGTACCCAATCACTAGGTCACATTAATAGGTGAAAACCATGGTCTCATTGATCTATTTAGTTTTGTTCTGACATCAGCTGTCTATTCCTATTTCGGATATCTGCCTGTTCTGTTATCTGCTAGCTGATGGTTGGATCTCTGTTTCTGACTTGGTATCTCAATTCTGTTATTTTTTAGTTATCCGTATTTTTAATAGATATGGTATGTGTATCTTAGTTCTGTTTCTATTCACTTTATCTCAGTTCTGTTCAGTTATGTTTTAGTTTCAGGATATGTTTTAGTCTGATAACATGTTTTAAGTTTTATAAAATATTCTACTCAATTAGCCCATATTTCTGTAATTGTGATATGTCTATGGTACATTGTTGAGTTGTTAAGCTCACTCTGTTGTTGACAAACATTTCAAGTGATGAGAATTTAGAGGTAGACCCTATAGATGAGTTAGAGACTATTGGTGATATGATCGGAGGCATGAGGTTGATGCCATGAGTGGAGAGTTATTTTTAGTACTTAGCTAGTTTTTTTCCAGCATGAGTGATTATGTAGTGAGGATCAGTTGTATCTTCAGATTTAGTTACATTACAATTATTTGATATTCTTTAGTTTGTCAGACTGATTTTATTTCATATATGAGATTGGTTTGGTTTATTATTCCGCTGCAAGAAATTGTTGTGATACAATGATTAGGATATGATATTTCGTTGTATAAGAAGAAAATATATATATATATATATAAGTATAAATTCTGGGAATGCTGCACACCAAACTTCGAGTTCATTAGTGCACTACGAGTTTAGAGTGTGACCATAACCATAGAGGTTTTTTAAGCAAAACGGATGTGTGCACATGCTATATGCCAACCCATATGGGTCTCCATTAAATCTCTAAAGCCATTTATAAACCAAGAAGGGCCTACGAAAAAATAAATTATATAATCCATGTAGGGTCTCCGACCAAATAAAACATATAACCCATGAAAGGCATCTGACAAATCAAATCATATAACCCATGTAAGGTCTCCTCTTAAAGGAATCTTTCCATTACTCTTTTTCTACAATATTTGTGGTGTAAAACACTAAGAACAGTAAGATTTTATGAAAAACTAGAAGAAATCTTTAAAACTAAGCCAAATATATCATGGTGTGGGTTTCAATGGCCTATATTTTCCAAATTAGAGGTTTCTTTTCCCTTTCTCCCAAAACACTTCTTTCCTTTTTTTAGCTTCTTTCTTATGTTTATTGGTCTAAATAGTGCAACCCAAGTGTTTTATGTAACATCTCGCATACACATTTCACACATGGTTAGAATATAAATTGGTTTTGAAAGAGAATTTAAAATTTTCCCCTTAGATTGGGATATAAACTATGGAAATGGACTTGAGGGAGGTTAGGACTTGTAGTTTGGACCCCAAAAGAAACCCTAAGGTAGGTGTTATTGAATAGGACAACTCAAGTGATCGAGCTATCCCTCGAGCACTCGAGAGGGGTACTCCCTGAGCAGTCGAGCAAAATCCTGAGCGATCGAGCCTACCAGGCTTGAGTGGTCAAGCATCCCCCGAGGAAAACCACATTCGGGTTGTCCAAAAACTTGCACAGCACAAGTGATTGAAAGTATTTCAAGCGATCGAGATGGGTAGTCTCAAGCGATCAGGAACACTCTCGACCGATTAAAATTGGATCATTTTGAAAAAAATAACAGGCCTAAAAGTTGAGGATTCCTTTAGAAGGGACAATTTCATACTTGATGTGCATATGACTTCATTTTAGCCCAAATTAGATTGGAAGTACCTAGGACAAGAAATATAAAAGGAGAGAAGAAGAATTGGGAAAGAAAGGGAGGAGAACCACTCCAAGCTAAGTGAAGCCCTAATTATTTAAATCTATGCTAAATGGGTTGGAATTTGAAGAATTTGATATTAGATTCATATCTAGAGTGATTTTTTATGTGATCTATGCAAAATTTATAGATGGGGAGGATTGAAGCAAGATTTGTGGAGAGAAGTGTGTTTGTAAGTACCTATATACTATACGTTCCTTGTCTTTTATTTTGAATATTTTGAGTACATTTGAACATTATGTCTTCTTCCTTATATCCACATTTATTAAACCTATAGTTTTCCTTTGAATTTCATTGTGGAAAGTGTTATATGATTGAATTCATGAGATATTTGGATCTTTATTTCTTATCCTTTGATAGATCTATCATTTTCTTTTGGATCTATATAGTGAAATGTTAATTATTTGAGTCTGTGGATGTCTTTGATCCTATCATCCATTCTATTGAAAGATCCATGAAGTTTCCTTTGAATTTTCATTTTTAAATATGTAATTGGCATGAATCTATAGTAGATTTGGCATGAATCCCAATGAATTTCTATTATTGAATAAAATATGAATGATCTATGTTTATCTCATTGAAACTCCATGAGAAATCGTGAAATCCTTTGAATTAGCATAAAATTGAATATGATAAAGTGATTATCATTGAATCTAAGTATGATTGAACCTTTAATTTCACATATGGACTATGTTAAATGATCAATCAATTGAACATTTTGTTTCCTTTAAACTAATTGAAGATCTCATGTAATGAAAGATCATCTGAACTATGAATTCTAATTTCTTTTGAATTGATTGATCACAAGTGATCTAGACATATGAATTTCAAACCATTAAACTTGAATTTCAAATAATTCAATGATTGGAACATATAGAATCATCTTATGATTTGAGACTTTGACTATGAGTGATTTATGACCAAGATCAAACTATAATTGTTTAAATTTATTGAACTTAATGTGAATGCCTTGTTTTGATCATTTGATTATTGACTAACATGATAAAATATGAAAAATTATTGAACACTCATCGAATTGACTTAAGGGCCATTGATTGAGTCATATGTAGTGAAAGGAATTGAACTAACATTGAATCTTGGCTTTCTTTTCATGTATCATGAGAACGTCTTTATTAACTTATTGATATGATTTGGTCCTTTTCATATAAAGCATTTAACCCTTTTTGGGCCTTATTGATTATTAAACCTTCGAAACATGATTGAACCATTTAGGACCTTCCATTAGGTTGCAACAATGGAATACGAAATTGGGACCTGCCCTTGCGTTGCAATAAGGGAAATGTTATATGGGACCTACCATTGTGTCGCAACAATGTTAACGTATTCTAGGACCTATCATTGGGTCGCAACAAGGGGTAATACGGGACCTTCTATTGGTTCACAATAATGGAAAAAAACATTTGGAACCTACCAATTGGGTCGTAACAATGGTAAGTTATAGAAGACCACATCAGTAATCTATATGAGACCTCCAATTGGATCTCAACAATGGTGATAAATAATTGATTATTGTATTGACACATTGAATCTCTTTGAACACTATTTTAGGACCTCTCATTGGGTCATAACAATGATAATTGAATTGATTATTAAATTTGAATTTTTGAACCCCTTTGAATATTGATTAAGCTTTATTGACTTATTGAACCCTTCAAATATAGTTTTGGGACCTTCCATTAGGTCGCAACAATGGCTAATGTTTTGTTATTTGCATTCTTATGTTCAACCTATTGAACCTTTTGAATAGAGCTCCGAGACCTCCCATTGGGTCACAACAATGGTAAACGATGATTGAACCTTGAAATCTTTTATATGATGGTACAAACTAATTAAAAGTATGTTAACCAAATCTACAAGTATATGAATCAAAAGATGATGAAGCATATGAATTATTATGATAAGTGAACAAACCATTTGATAAGAATAATTTGAAAAGTTAACTTAATGATTAACATGAAAAAGAAAGACATTGTACTTATCATGTCTATTAAAATATGTACCCTGTGATGCCCATAGTGCATAATGTTGTGTCCACTTTATTGTTTTGACCATGGACTATTATGTTATTGCCCTCTATGGTTTGATCTTGCATCACTTCCTATGTATATTTTAAGTAAGAAATGCCCATGTGCAAACTATATTTTGTTATCTTTTGGATATGGTTTGCATTTGTATTTATTGAGCCTATTAAGCTCACCTCAATTGGCACAGGTTCCGATGAGTAGAGTTGCTTCAATATGGATTGGAGACAATTTAAAATATGATCGAGATGGAGTGGAAGAAGAAGAGAAAGAAGATTTACATTTGAACTTTATGGATTTTATTCTTTGGAAAAATGTAATAAACTTGACATGATGGAATAGATGTGATAGTGTAGTATGGACACACATTAATGTTCCCATTTGGAAGCATGTGATTATTGCTTTCATGGTTTATGATTAGATTATTATTTTCTACTACGTAGTTTTATAAATGGATGGAACCTTTATGGCTATATGGCTTTATGTTTCCGCTGCAGATTTTATGAATGGAATGTGAATGTGAATGGTTATGCTAATCTATTGTGATTAAAGAAAAAGAATAAGAGACCATGACATAAAAAGAAGTCTTATATGAAAATGGAACATGATTGGAATGTCACGGCCCAAATCCGGGGTGCACACGGATTTCATCTGAGTCTAAGTTTATCTGATCACAAATGGGTCTTACGTTTCTAAAAGAAAAATCACATGCTACTAAAAATTTCCAAAATTTTTAGATTTCCAAGGCATGATCAATCATGGCATTGTGGATCAATCATGGCTTTAGGGATTGATCATGGGGTTCCATTATGCACCACTGGAAAATTTTCTGAGAAAGACCTGAGACTTATGATCGAAGTTGATGATCAATCATGGCATTATTGATCATCCACTTAAGGATCAATCATAGTCATGATCAATCATCCCTTTGGGGATGAATCATGATTGATAGATTTCTAACATTTTGGGTCTTTGGGATTCCAAATCAAATCCAATTACCTTCTTTCTATTATTTTTCATTCCCATGACATAGTTAGGTCCAAAATTAACTAAAATGGGTCCACTTTCTTACATTCACATGGTACATCATTAATTGACAATGACTACTAGGTTTATTCTTCTAAAAATTACCAAAAACAGGTATTACAAAGAGTATTGGATTGAGACTTGAAATAAAAGCCAAACCTTTTATCATTGATTTGTCATGTGGACTTAGAACCTTTTTGGTAGTTGTTTTTTATTTGTGTAACGGTGCAAGGTTTAGTTTATGATTTGGATTCCATATTTCTCTTTAATATTTGTTTTATGGGAGATTGTAACTCATTTTGGTGAAGGAGAAGGGAGTTTAAAGGGGTAGTAGGTTTGATGTTAAATCTTTACATTCTATAATATTCTACTGCATATGTGAATGGATGTTAGTGTCTTATGTTCCGCTGCAAAATGAGAAATAAAAATTAATGATGAATGTTTATTCCACTATGTATGTTTAGTAACCATTGGAAAGATGATTGAGATGTGATCAAATGATGTAAGAGACAAGTGAAATAAACTTACAAAGGAAAAGGATTTGAATGTCACATTCCAAATATAGGATCATCTCAATGAGAAGTTTGAGTACAAGGGTGACAACAATCATCTAAACATTCGTCGACCTTAGAGCCTTATCAAGACCAAGGTGATTGTCCAAAAGACTGCACCCTAGGGCTTTGGGCCCAATGGTCGTCCAGACAAATGTCCAGCCATGTCTAGCAAGAGCCTAATGGTCACTCACAAGACTGCCCACCAGAGGCACGGTCCTTGAATGGAACATTCCTCGAGGATGCTTCCGTGCTCGAACCTCCTATAGGTGTATTTGAATATCCATTTTTTTGTCAAAAAACGCTCCAAATTTCACCCATGAGCTCAACTCTCTTTCTTATGGCTTCACTAGATCTATAGTCATTCCAAGGGAATTCATTAAGAATCAACACCATGCTCATAATCATCCAACAACATGTTCTCATAGTAATTCCACCATCATAAAAAGTTCTAAGTAGCATTACACACTAAATTAACAAATTTGAATGCTACTAATAGTAAAAAGTTCAAATTTGCATTTGTTAATTTAGTGTGTAATACCAAGAATACCCCACCCTCATGGGGATACTTAGGAAATTAGGGAGGGAAGTGTATTCTTGGGATAATGAGAGGTTCAAGGTCATTTTGGGAGATGCAAGACAAAAGTATATTCTTGGAAGATGTTCCATGCTAATGTCTATTTGGATATGCCATTTCTTACATAGTAATGAGTTTTGGAGAAAATGCAGTATTCTTATTACCTGTTTGGATTAATCTTGTTTCTAATTTTTTTTTTAGAAAATTGCATTTTCTATAAGACAAAGTATTCGTTCGGGGATTTTTGGAAAATTTTACCAAATCGGACTAGACATTAGCCCGGTGAGCTTTGTTCATAATTTTGAGTCCTAACCATAAGTTTTGGAGGATTTTACAAAGGTGCAATGTAGGTCCCTGTCAAACCAAATTATAGTGCTGAGAAAGGGTTTAAAAGTATTTCTTTTTAGAGATAAGAGTATGTTGGTGTGGTTTATTGGTCCAGGAATCTTTTAGAGCTAAAAATTCGTAAACAAAATTGAACACACCATTTCTAATTGTATCCCAACAGGTTTGATAAAAGAGGGTAAGTATAAGTATACCACTTGGTCTAAGGGCATTAAGGGTTCTTAAGTTGTTTGATAACAACAACTATTTCATATACTACAGGGGGGCTACTCATTTTCCTCCAAAGCAATGGAAGAGTTGGTAAATGTAAAATTGTAGGATATACATGAAAGAAGATTACCGTTCTTCAACATAAAAATTAGTAAAGTTCATTGATCAATCACATATCTAAATATATTTTCTCATGATCACCATATGAATCTCTAAGATCTAATCTTAAAAGAAGTTTAGAATTACCTCAATGAATTAACCGGACACAAGAATCCCATCTGACCCGGTCTCCAAAGTATCCACACTTGCTCTAGAATTCTTAGCGCTTCTCCCATTTCCAAAAAAATTACAAGACCCTCTCTAAATGTGGATACCTCTATTTATAAAATATTTAAGAAGCCAAAGTAACCCTAGGGGGTGTGGGATTCTTATCCTTAGGCTTTAGGGCTCAATATCCTTAATTAAGTCAAACTGCATTAAGGACACTCTATCTTTTGTTAATTACAAACTGATACACCACTAATTGCAATAATCCATGTAACATATTACAATTGAACTCTCAAAAATAAGAAAATAACAATGAGACTCTTCTTTACAGATATTTCACAAATATGTCGTTCAACTTCACAATATTCCTTAATGACCTTTAGGATGATAAAATAATCACTATCTAACCCCTATTGTCATTAAAACATTATCATTAGGAATTTAATAAATTAATTTGACATTTGAAAACATTTATTTGATAAAATCATTTTCAAAATTGAATATATAAATTATAATATAGTTTTGAAAACATTTGACAAACATTTTATCAAAAACCACTGTGCAAATTTTTATGTCCAATTAAATCACATATTTCCTAAACTGAATATTCTCCCACTTAAAGGTAATGGATTCTTTGTTGAGAATTTGCATCCTCTAAAGTATCATGTAGGCTATCCAAACTACCCATGGTATAGCCTCCAATTAGACATCACTGGTTGGTAGCTCAAAATAACTAACATAATGACTTAGAGAAATACAAACCCCTTAAGTCTAAGGACGAGCATGTAAACATGAACAACACTTATCCTGACAATGATGTTTTACCAAATGTGTTCATAATAGATCCATTTAATGCATTTATATAATGCACCCACATGCAAGCTTAGAGTTTCACTCCAATGACTAAGACTACATCACTCCATCATATGGCAGCTCTACATGTAGCAGCCATATAAATGATGTGTACAACATCATCCATAGCTATAAACTCTCAGGTCTACAAGAACTGGATAATAAGATATCTCCACATATTCCAATGTGTCTAACATGCTACTTTGTTACCTGAAGACCACCTATCTCATCTCATGAGATCAAATAATTACCCATATAAAAAAGCAAATACATGTGATGATAGAATAAACAGTTATTATTAATTAATTAATTAATCATATCTATATTTTATGTGAATGGCTTTGTAAGAAGACACATTTCCAACAATACAAACTGGGTTGCAACCATAGACTAATACTGAATAATAATCAATGATGCACCTGATAATGGTCTTGAGGTTGGTTGTCCAATTTCTAGAATCAAGACGATTGTAGTTGGTGTTATTTTTCAGGAAATAAATGTTAGGTGTCCAGGACACCAGGGGTTGTCATATGGAATAAAATGGGTGGGAGTTGGATGAAATTTCAAATTCTCACCCATTTTACTCTAGATGACGTCCCGTCTCCTTGGCTTGGACTCCAAATCTTGGACAGTACATTTGTTTTCATTTTTGTCACCTTCTTTTATCAAAGGTTAGTCTTGATCTTGGAGCCATTAAATCTCCTCTTTTCTAAGTAGATTCATCGAAATGCTTTGATAATTTCATTTTATTCCCTTCAATTATATTCAGGAGGAAGAAGAGATTTTATGCTGGAGGATTTTTCTTTGACCTGGAATAACTCAATCTTAATATAAACAAAAGGTTGTTCACTTCAAATCCAATTGTAGATTTAAAATATAAAACCTTTTAGCTTGGTATGGAGTGAATTGTTGTTAGTAGAAGAAGATTGCTAGGATGATTTTGTAAATTTGTTTGAATGGATGTGTCAGTTAACTACACTGCTCCAAAATGAAACAAAAAGGGAGGATAGAACAACGATCACTGTTTATTGCTGGAAAGGTGTAGTAGTATGGAAGCTTCTGGAAATTGAAAGGTGTGTCATCCTTCAGGTCCACAATAAGCCTGTTGCAACAGAAACTGATCATGTAGTTGAAACCACTGAACTAACGAACTATCCAACATCCTATTCCAACCTTGCTTCTCAGATATATATAAACTAACAGCAGTAAAATCACTAATACAACACCACGGATCCCTTGCATACTCCTTGCGTATTAGCCTTAATAGGATCTCCATATACATATAATAAGAGAGTTTGATATCAGCATTTGTCATCCCACACAAGTCATGCATAATAGGCTACTAGGAAGTTGGAATGAAGCTTGCCCCAGTATTTGTATGGATTGGGAGAAGACTTGATCATCTCTTGCTCATCATAATCCATAGTTAATAAAAATAAATAAAATAAAAACGGCTTCTGTGCCTGTATCCTCTTTGCTGCTTTTCGGACCAGGATTGTGTCCACTCCCCTAAAAACGGCTAACCTCCGGGTGGACACATCAGCACCGAAAGTGATGTGCCCACCCACTGACGTGGAGCAGAGGTTAGCATCGTTGTTAGTTAAGGGGAGCGGACACAATCCTCTTTGCCGCTTTTCCCACATTGTCCTTCACATTTATTATCAGAGGTGTCTCCCCTCCCCACCATTCTCTCTTCGAAACGCACTTCTCATCATCCAAAATGCTGTGTTTCTCATCATTTGTTCTTTCAATATGTACAAAATATGGTAAACCATGTATTGTTATTTTTCTATATTTTCACGCATTTTTCAACTATTTTCTTATACGTTCCGTGAAGAAACGAGGGACTGGGACAAGGCTTGATATTTCAATTTTTTTTCTCTTTGTTCTATTTATTTCACATAAAATTATTATAAACATCACAGGTTTTTTACTGGTAAAGCTTAAATTTTTTTTTAATTGCTTAATCTCAAAGAAGAATACCTCAAGCTTTAAGGCTTGGCGCAGAAGCAATCTTCAAGCTTTTTGAAAGGATTTTAGATTTTTTCCATCAAGGCCATGTCTGGTTGCCTTGAATTGAATAGAAAAGGATAGGAAACAAAATCCCAGAAAAAAAATAAAATAAAATCATGAGAAAACCAGCTTTTCATGGTAACCATACGGCTTGAAAATGATTTTCGCAGGAAAATTTTGCCAATAATCATGAGAAAACCAGCTGTTCATGGCAACCAGACAAGGCCTTGAGGAAAGCCAATGCCCTATGAAAGAAAACTTCCTCAGTTCGCACCAAGAACACATGAAAATGGAAATAATGAAAATAAAAAAAAAAAAAGTTTCTACTGCAATGTATGTTCTACACTCACATATCAACTATTATAGGA
>JAOXJP010232731.1:0-10422 GCA_025762735.1 Platanus orientalis | reverse complement strand
CTCATGAGATCAAATAATTACCCATATAAAGAAACAAATACATGTGATGATAAAATAAATAGTTATTATTAATTAATTATACCTATATTTTATGTGAACAACTTCATCAGGACACACATTTTCAACACTGAAATCACCCTAAAGTAGGACTAACAATAGGGGCGGAAACATCAATGCTGAAAAATTGACTTTCACTTTTTGGCGGAATGCTTTTCATTTTTTAGCATTAATGTATCGGCCCTTGATGTCAGTCCTATTTTAGGATGACCTCAAATGGTCCTACCAAATCCTCAGGGGGTTATAGGGTGTTAAATGGCAGAAAAAATTAGGTGCAAATGAATTTCGTGCCGTTTGCACCTGTTTGCATGAAATTCATTTGTACATAATCCCAGCTGGTTAAGTGGATTCAATCCGAAGGTTAAAAAGTGATTCTGGTATGAGGGTACTCTCTGAATTATGACGTTGTTAGCCTGTACCAATGAACAGGACCGCGCTGGCTCCTGCCATTCTTACACCATGGTTAGCAGGCTTCTGCGATCAGCATTGCATGGTAGTTTTGACGACTGGTAGTTATTAAGGTTAGAAACTTTTTGTTCACGACAGGTAGTTGAAATGAAGACAAGGTTACCATCATCAATTGCAACTATACAGAGGTACCTACCACCACCCTTGGCCCCTATGTTCTATGTTCTGAGGAGGCAGATATCAACCATGAATAAAATGATTTTTTTTCATCAAAGCTATGGATTGATTTACCAATTAGGTAGAGAAAGTTGAGATACAAGACAAAAATTAATGCTCGTGGAATCCATGCCAAGTCATATCAAGTTCCCTTCAATTCTTGGAGAGAATCATGGAGGAAAATGGTTGATGATAGTTGTCTATCTCACGTTAACATACCCGAACAAACCTAACTCTTCAGTCACAACAAGCTTCAGCATGCTCTACAGGATGACATGAGGCCTTCTAACTCAACTACTGATTTATTTTTTTAAAACCCAAAAATGCCCCCTTCTTCCGTGGCTGTTTGATGCTTTGGCTTTGAACACAGAAACCCTAACTCAAGCTCCGAAGACCACTGAAGTGATCGACAAGGCGGTTTAGACCACAGTCCAAGATACCTCAAGAGGCCCAATCGTCTCTCTTCATGACATAATTTGGGTTCAATAAACCTGCACACGATTATCTCTCATCTCTGCAATGCAAGGGTTCGAATGCTCATTGGCTTTCCTCTTAGCTCTTCACATCATCTCCTATTTGAAAAAAAGCTAAATATATATTTTCTTCACTTCAGTATACTGTTGCTTAAAACTAAATGAGACTGATATTCATTCTACATATCCCCAAAATTTGTGTCTTTTCTACTTGTGCTAAGTTCAGACAAAATTGTCAGTATCAACTGCCTGAATCTCGAATCTCGTAGGAACGGATGCTGGAGAAAGGAATTGCAGAATTTACTGACAAGATTAGGCTCTCGGATCTATTTTTTAAGATTTTGTTTAAAAGAGGGTTTGTGTCTTTGTTTCAGGTAAATGGGAGGTATTTTAGAGTTTTTGGCGTAGTGTTCCTGGAATTCTTTATTGGATTGGGGTGTTGAGACATGAGAGATGGAATAAATCCAGAAGGTTCAAACTCAGTTACACATTACCGGCGAAAGGGTATATAGCAATAAAATCAGTCGGCATGGAGGCTGTTTGGGGGAGGGGGGTGTACATATTTTAGGAATTGAGGTTGAGATCAAAAACTTAAAGCTTGTTGAGCCTACTCTGGACTGTATATTTGATGGTGTTCTCTCATTCATCCCGCTTACTAGTCTTCTTTGCCAGATTTGTGTAATGTCCTGAAACCCATACCTCACCAAGGCACCGGGTCTCAAGGTGTTATACCTCTAATCACACAACACCTGTAAAGAAAATGTAACATATGACATTGGGAAGATTTCTTTAATCCATTATAACATGATAAAAACTATAACATGGTATCTATGGACATAAACTAAACCAAAATGATATCATTTATATATAAAATGTAGTTCAGTACAAATTAGTATCATCTATCCCTATCGCATAGGTGGAATATAAACAAAGACAAAACTATATAAGGTAAAACTCTAATCTAGTTTTTCTACAACTAGACTACAACATACTATAATCTACTTGCGAACTTGGCTGTATACATGAGGTCTCAAGTCGTAGAATCTCGCTCCACATGGCAAGAAAATGTCTCACAATCAGCGTGGAGGAAATTGTAGGGTGAGTTTGAGAAAAACCCAACAAGTTAATTCAATCTTCTAGAAGTTTATAGTAAAGAAAAATAAAATAAAGAAATAATATTCAATTAATCCAATAAAATACATTCGGTAAAGATTTATAACACTGAAGTCTATAAATGATATGCAATAGATGCACTGTATAAAGTATTAGTCATTACTTGTGTTAGTCTTGCAACTATAGGTGTTAATACAGGATAGATGGGAAATAGTCCAAACCCTTGGTCGCTTGCACCAAGTGGCTGAATCACCAATCCTAACCTTGGACATTAAGCACAAGGCGGCTTTTCACCAGGCTCTAACTCACGACTTTGATTAGGCATCCTAAGTCAATACCACAACTATAAGTAAAGTCATGTGTAGCAGGAAAACAATTTATATCATCTAAATAAATATGTATCATGTTAATATAAAATCATGAATAATGCTAGATACATGTAATGCAATTGCACTCACACACTTCTTTTATTTTCTTTTTATGTTTTTTTTATAGCGAAGTAACCCTTTATCTGTTATGCTCTTTATAGGGAAGCAATCATTTATCTTTTATGCTCTTTATAGTGAAGCGCCCATTTCTCTTTATGCTCAATCAAAAGCATATATAAATTTATGTCATGTAATGCTATGCATTTATTATGCATTACAAAAGTGTCAACTACCATCAATAATATAATGCAAAATTTTAATGTCTCTTTCTTTTAATAGAATCTATACATCTTAAAATCATTCCAACTAATATAAGCCATTCAATATAAAAGTAATTTATGCATTTCTAAAATAGAAGTATACAAATAAATAAATGCACAATTATATTTTATGCAATGGCAAATAAATGACTTATATTTAATCCACTATTAAATATTATAACTGATTTTCTAAACGTAAAAACCAAATCCCTCTAGCTACGACATTTGAGTGTGGTTACCCATTCTTCCACCTCAGGTTATTTTCCGAGCTGACCCCTTAGTTCCTCCCTATGAGCTGGCTCCTCTGGCCTCTCCCTACGGGTTGACCCCATGGTCTCTCCCAAAAAATATGTCGTTGCATTTGGAGTTACAACTAACGTGTCATTTCTTACTCGAGCCTAAGAACCCCTAAACATCCTATTTCTAATTCTAACTTAATATACTCTTTTCTACACTCTAAACACCTCTTTGTACATTCACAAAAAAGGCAAAACCATACAATATAGTTAAAGCCTTTAAAAAAATGAAATACTAGGTTTCTTTTATAATTTTAGGGAAAGCCTAATTTATTCTATTCATACATTCAAATCCTATGCCAAATAAACTCTATCAAATGTAAGGATGCAAATAAATCATTATATTTACCTATATAGGCATGAAAGTAGGTTTAGAACCATAATAAAATACATTATCTTTACTTTTAATTAAATAAAAATAATTTAAACCTTAGAAAATACGAATAATTTCTATAAATAGAAAACCCTAACTATAAACATAAAGAATAAAATATCACTTACAGTTTCTTGTGCAAGACTCAAGAGTTTCAAAAGCCTCAATCTCTTCTCTTCCTCTTTATTTCTCCCCTCTTAGCCTAGGGTTTCTTCCTTTCTCACTTTGTTTCCCTTTTTTTCTCTCTCATTTCAGTTTCAGTCGATTGAGGTGAATAAAACCCTATTCGTGTGTCTTTTTTTTATTTTGTTTTGTTTTGTTTTTCTTTCTAAATGTACCCTTCACTGGTTTGAGGTATTACAATCTACCCCCTTAAAATAATTTTGTCTCCAAAATTCTAAATAATTTTGTCTCCAAAATTCTAAATAATTTATTAATCCAATCTGATCACATTGGATGAGATATTATAAAACACTACCAATAACCCCTAGTTCCAAACAATTGATTAGGCTGTTTGCAACTTAAATTATTCATAGAGTTTTTAATATCCACATGGTCTAGCATCAACTCAATGGGATTTCTCAATGGCTATAATGAATTCCTAAGCAGTACTTAAGATGTTTTATTTTATTTATTTATTTATTTTTATTTATTAGAAATCATATGATACGTATATATATGCATACATACAACAAATATCAAACAATACAATACATAATTAGAGTATTTTAAGTATGAGTGATATCTTCATTTGCCTTAGCTCTTCCCTCAACACTACTATAGATGTTGTAAACACGACCCTGGATCAGGGGCCTTTTCCCAACACTACTATCTGGGCACTACGATGTCAGCTTAAGTGGTGCTTTCAATAGTGAATATTGAGGATGCTGAATCTATTGAGTCGACTATGCTTGCTAACCCTATATAGCCTAATGGCATTGTTGGCCTTGTTGGTCCTGCAATGCCTAATGGCCCTACTGGTCCAGTTGGTGGAAACAACCCCTGAAGGCGTGTCCATGCCTCCCATAAACAAAACATGAGCTAGTGTCCAAGGAACATGGCTGAGACCCATGGCTCCTACCACATCTACTGTAAACTATAAAATCTTGTCTATGGTTGTCGATTGGAGGTGGTCACCTCGAAGACTAAGTGATTGCCTTTCCTTTTTGGCCAACATCGAGTCTGACCCTCTTTTCCTGCTCTCGAGCTTGAGTAAGCTCATCATACTCTTGCTTTACAATTAGAGCTCAGTCTAAGACTCTCATATAAGTTGTATCACGAAGTGGACCAACTCTATACGAATAGATGGTTTTAGTCCCCACTAAAACTTATTTGCCTTCATCTCCTCTTTTGCCACCAAAGATGGGGTAAACTATGATAATTCCACAAACCGGGATGCATATTGTCCCATAGTCATATCTCCCTACTAGAGGAGCACGAACTCTCTCTGCTTCTTTTGTCTCATGACCTTCAGAAATAAATTTTCATAAAAATGTTTCTCGAAAGCTGACCACACCATTGGTGGGTCTTCAAGTTTCTGCATCTATACCACAGACAACCACTAAAGGTGGGCTTCTCCCTATAGCATGTATGCAGCCAAAAAAACCCTTTACACTTCTGAGCAAAACAACAATGCAAACCTCTTTTGCATCTCACCTAGCCATTTCTCAGCAGCTGACAAGTCAACTTATCCCTTAAAAGGTGGTGGAGCAAACCTCATGAACCTCTCTACTAGGTGGTCATGATTAAGAGCTGCCTGAGCCTACAACTTCTTTATCCTCTGATTCTGCTCAGATATCCTTTGGCTTTGCTCAGCCAATCTTTAGCTTTGCTCAATCACAGTGTTAGCCATATTAGTCATGGCTCTCCTTATCTCATCTAGGCTGTCATTGGAATCAAGTGCGGGTGTCCTCACTCTCTACGATTTGGACTTCGACACTCTACCTCTCCTTGTCCTAATAAGATGTTGAACAATTTAAAGTTAACACCAAATCAAGATATAACATAATAATTTTTTAAGAACTTATAAACCTAGGACACAATACATTTGCATCAAAATGCATTCCCAAAACTTGACTCTTGTTCCTAAGGAAAACTCAACTTGGCTCTGATACCACTCTATAATGCCTTGAAACCCATACCTCACCAAGGTGCCGAATCCCAAGGTGTTAGACTTCTAATCACATGACACCTACAAAGAAAATGTAACATATGGTAGCATAATTACACAAAAGGGTTCACTGGGAAGACTTCTCGAGTCCATTACAATATGATAAAAACTATAAAATGTTATCCATGGACATAAACTAAACCAAAATGATATCATTTATATATAAATTATAGTTTAGTATAAAGTATCATCTATCCCTATCCCACATGCAGAATATAAACAGAGCTAATACTATATAAGACAAAACTCTAATCTAGTTTATCTACAACTAAACCACAAAATACCATATTTACATGCGAACCTAGTTGTATACGTGAGGTCTCAAGTCATAGAATCTCACTCCATATGGTGAGAGAATGGCTCACAATCTGTGGGAAGGAAATTATGGGGTGAGCTTGAGAAAAGCCTAACAAGTTAATCCAATCTTCTACAAGTTTATAATAAGGAAAAATAAAATAAAGAAATAATATTCAATTAATCCAATAAAATACATTCGGTGAAGATTTGTAACACTAAAGTCTATAAATGATATGCAATGGATGCACTGTGTAAAGTATCAGTCATTACTTGTACTAGTCTAGCAACTATAGGTACTAATACAGGATAGATGGGAGACAGTCCAAACCCTTGGCCCTTGTACTAAGTGGATGAATCACTTGTCCTAACCTTAGGCATTAAGCATAAGGTGGCTTCTCGTTAGGCTCTAACCCACGACTTTGATTAAGTATCTCAAGTTGATACTACAACCATAAGTAAAGTCATGTGTAGCAGGAAAACAATTTATATCGTCTAAATAAATATGTATCATGTCAATATAAAATCATGAATAATGCTAGATGCATGTAATGCAATTGCACCTACTTCCTTCTTTTCTTTTCTTTTTTTATGCTCTTTATAGAGAAGCGACCCATTATCTTTTATGCTCTTTATAGATAACCGCCCCTTTCTCTTTATGCTCAATCAAAAGCATACACAAGTTTATGCCATGCAATGCTATTATTTATTATGCATGATAAATGCATCAAATACCATGAAATGATACAGTATAAATTTTAATGTCTCTTTTTATTTATAATGTGTAAACATCTCATATTTATATCAACTAACGTAAGCCTTGCAAAAAAAATATACATGTAATATGAGCATTATAAAGATGGAACCACATGTATAGATAAATAACTATATGTCCTACAATGGATGACAAATAACAAGTATTTAAATCTACTACCAAACATTATAACTAAATTTCTAAGCATAAAGATCCAACCCCTTTAGCTACGACATCTGGTGTGGTTACCCATTTTTCCACTCTAGGTTATTTTTCGGGCTAACTCCTTGGCCTCTCCTTACAGGTTGGCCCCTCTGGCCTCTCCCTGTGGGCTGACCCCATGGCCTCTCCTGAAAAAATATGTCATTACCTTTAGAGTTGTAACAAGCATAACATTTTCTATTCGAGCCTAAGAACCCCTAAACATCCTATTTATAAACCTAACTTCGTGCACCTTCTTTTACACTCTAAACCACTCTTTGTTCATTCACAACAAAAGCAAAACCATGCAATATAGTTAAAGCCTAAAAAAATATATGAAATACTAGTTTAATTTTATAATTTTATGAAAGTCTTAATTTATTCCGTGCATACATTCAAATCCTATATCAAACAAACCCTATCAAATGTGGGGATGCAAACAAATCATTATATTTACCCATATAGGCATGAAGGTAGGTTTAGAATTATAATAAAATGCATCATCTTTACTTTTAACTAAGATTAAAACAATTTAAACCTTATAGAGTAAAAATAATATCTATAAATGAAAACTCTAACCATAAACATGAAGAATAGAGGACCACTTACTGTTCTATGTAAGGATGCCTTCATGAAAGCTGCACAGGCCTCTAATTTCTTCTCTTCCTCTTCATTACCCCCCCTTAGCCTAGGATTTCTCTTTTTTCTTTTCTTTTTCCTCTCCCTCTCTCGTTCTGTCAACTGAGATGAACAAAACCCTTTTCGGGTGTTTTGTTTTGTTTTACTTTATTTTTTTTCAAAAATACCCCCAACTATTTTGGGGTATTACAGGGACTCCAATCTTGTGAGGCCTCTCCTTGCATCATTCCACCATTAAGAAAGATTCATCTTCCGCAATCATCTCATACGATTTCACCTCCGCCCAAAAAATCAGCATGCAACTTAAATAGTAATGGAAATAAATATTATGTTCAGGATTTGGTGTCCATGACACCAGGGCACATCATATGAAATAAAATGCATATTCATATTCTAAAAATGCATCACAAGTTCCTTTTATTAAATATGACATCCCCTAGTGTCTTGGACACTAAATCTTGGACAGGACATTTGCTCCCTTAAATTGCCCATGCCCTTTAACATTCAGCCAACCAAAAGCCTCAAAACATAATTTCTCATAAAATTACAATCACATTTGTTAGGGAGCTTCTTAATGCACCTCTAAACTTTCTTTCCATACCCTTTTTTAGAAAATTTCAAATTTTCAATCTATACCCATGTATAAAATGACCTTTCTAACCCTTCTAACCTAAAAACAAAAAATTCTCTCTACACCCCCTAGTAAGCCCTCACACCCCCTTAATCAAATTCTCACCACCCAACATTTCCCTCTCTTTGTCCAAGATAAAACTCATTCTCTAAGACCAAACCCTACTTCTTTTTTTTACATTCATTGTTGTTTGAAAGCATAGTAATCACTCAATGGATCATCAAAGAGTCAAACCATAGTAGCTAAGTTAGTCTATAGTAAGTATTTTACGTTTTTTAGATTTTTTTTTCTTATTTTCTTCAGTCTTATAGGGCTTGAAATGTCACACAAATAATCCTAAAAGGGGGATGAATAGGATTTCTTTAAATTAATTAGCCCCTTTTTAAATTTACCTTGTTCTGGTTATTAATTTCTTTTACAATTTGTTCACCTAAGTGAGTGTGTGCTTCAATGAAACTACTCGAATACACTATCAAGCATATGTTAGACAAGAGTAGTATAGAAATATATCAATGAAGAGACAAACAATCACACAATCATAAACCATAACACAAGATTTATAGTGGTTCGACACTCGGGCCTATGTCCACTATTCTAAAGCTCACTACCGAGCTTAAGTATATTTCATTTAGGTACTATTACAACCTAGGTCAATATACAAATCCTACTACTTGCTCACAAGTAAACCAAACTACAACACTCGGTGTCTCCAGCGGAAGTTCTCAAGCTTCCGGTGTCTCCGGCGAAAGCAAAGCAGTAGTAAAAATGATTATGAATGTAAATGAATGCAAGGTCAAGCAAATATTACCACAATATGGTTGGTGTTGCTAGTTGTTCAATGTGTGGGATGCTCCTTGTTGAGTTGATGTGCCTTAGCTACCCACAAGTTCCAAGTACTTGGCTCTAGTGCTCCTTGAGCTCAGCCAAAGGTGAGTTCCTCTTGGGAAAGTGCTCACCACAACTTCTCCTCAATAGTAGGAATATAGCTCAATAAGATAGAGAATAATAGAGAGAAGTGTAGAATGCTAGCTACTAAAGCTCAGAAATTTGTAGGCAATGGAGGTTTGCTTAGTAAAGAAGGCTCTCAAAATAGTATGCCACTTAGCTCTCTCAAAAACTAAGTTGGAGTGTTGGAGTACTACTTACCCTAAAGGGAAAAGTCCATTTTATAGTGGGGAGGAGCATCCATAGCCTTAGGATAGGCATATGGCAATTAGGGGGTCATTTTGGGCCTTTAGATGAACCAAAATGGGGTTCAAATTTCAAAAATTTCCCCTAAATATTTGTTAATTTTTTTTCAAAATTTCCCTCCAAACCAATTTGGGGTTTCGCAATCGATTTAGGATCCAAATTGATTGTGAAACTCACAATCGGTTTGGGGTGCCTATCAGGCCCCAAATCTATTTGGGGTTTCACAGTCAGTTTGGGTTCTAGGAATTTTTTCCAAACTCTTACCACAATCAATTTGTGCCTATGGATTTTTCCCTCGGGAGTCAAAAACTAAGATGCAAAATCATACCGAAACCAATTGCAAGTTTCGTAATTGATTTTGCCGAAATTGATTGCGAGTCTCGCAATTGGTTTTGACTGAGATTTTCTGAAATTTTTATTTGGGCTGTTTTATTTAAGTTGTCCTTAGACATTCATATTTGGTCATCCTTAGGGACCCTAAACCATGTCTAGGATTGTTTTTAGACACACAATATGATATGCATACATGAGATATACCTTCCTTAGTGTGCCTCTTCCCAGTGCTCTTCCTTGGCCTTTGGTCCTTCTTAGTTCCATGATATAAACTTGTGTACTCACATAGAACACTTACAAGACTCCTAGCAGTACCCTTGTGCCTAACACATGCTCATGGGATTGACATACATCAATAGATTTGGGAGCTAAGTGTGGGAGTTCTTCCCTAAATTGGGTGAGTTTCACTCCAAACTTTGGAAATCCACTAGTTTAGCTCATTTTCTTCTTAGATTTTCATTCTCTACCTAGCTAACACTCTTTTTATATCATTTTTTATAGATGATAGGAGTAAAGGGAATGAGGTTTTGGAGGGTTAGAGAGCTTGAACAAGCAAGAAGGTAAAAACAGTGAGTGTTCATACAT